>SNQJ01S0016563.1:140944-152267 GCA_010110895.2 Picea sitchensis | reverse complement strand
AACTCACAACAATAACAAGATGATAAAGGAGTTCACCCCTCTCTGGGCTACATCTCCTTGAGCCTCCTTCAATGGACTTGGCTCTTTGGGATTAGTTTGTCAAATGTTCTTTTACAAGCTGCTGCTCAACTCCAATGGATTTATAGACTGTACCATTGGGTTCAGAATACATAAAAATCCCAAAAATGACTATTAGAACTCTGAAAATGGACAATGGCTCATCCAATCATGACCTCTTCTACATGTGGCCTCCAAGCTTCCCTGAGCTTCTCGGTGGCAAAAATACCTGTAAAAGTCCTCCAATGGATCTGAAACCTATCCCAATGTGTTCAGAGAATAATAATTAGTCAAAAATGACTATTCAGTCACAGAAAATAGATATGTGCTCATTTGAGCAATGCCTCAAACAATGAGGGCTTCAAGCTCCCTTGAGCTTCCTCAAACTTCAATGGTTAAAAACCTGCAATAGAAGTCTTCAAATGCCTGTGAAAACTATGCCAATGGACTCAAAACGTCCAAAAACCCCTAGCTAGGCTTTTTCGGCACCTCATTTGGCCAAAAACTCCAAAAGTTAGGCCTCCTGCCATTTTTCCCTTTTTCAAGCTCTGTCACTGGTTCGCCATTTTGCACCTGTGTGTGAATGAATCTAGCTTCTGGCGTTTCCCGTGCCTAAACTCAGCACACGCGTGCCTTCCGAAATTAGTGCCAATATGTCGCACCGTTAGCGAAACTAGAGCCCCGGAGGACGGAGGTGTTGGGCGCATGGGGGGACCATATGGCCACGTTCCCCGCGCATAAAGGGCTAGGTTCCACACATGTATAAACATTTGGCACAGGTGACGGGGTATGGTTTGTTGTAACCATTTTAAAACCCAAAACAAATCCACGCGCGTTCCGTTTAACACCGGCATGGTCACATGTTGACACATAAAACCGTGGGTTAACATTCATAAACAAACCTGCACTAACCGTTTACATATAAGGGTCACATGCCAAATAATATGACCGTGTGGTGTACTACCCCAAATCGTGCCATTTCAAAAATGGTGGTCACGTATAATGTAATAAGACCATGGGTCATATTCCAATACCCCCGCACGCATATATAAATGGTGAATGGTCATATTGTATGGCAATGGAACCACGGGTTTAAACACAAGTCCCGCGCGCACAATAAAACGTATAGTGGTCACATACAACACCATAGAACCGGGGGTCGGGACTAGCCCCGGCCCGACCCCCCGCCGATTAATACATAATATGCATTGAAATATATTGAAATCCGTCTACGTAACAAGCATTGACGCGTGGCCTATTGTCACGACCGACTTTGTTAAAGCGCTTACCAGTGGGGAGGTTCGGGGGTCGAACCCCGCGGCCTCCATAGAAATTTTAAATGACCTAATAGCCAAACCCGGGGTGCCACGTGGCAGCCCTTGATTGGGCCACGTGGCACCTTTCCATTCGACCATTAAGTGCCACGTGTCAACACCTAATTCATCCACGCTAACCAGTAAATGCTTGCCATGTCACCTGCCACATCGACTGTACGGTTGCCACGTCATCTGTACGAGCTCTGCCACGTCAGCTGTATGGATTTCCCAGACAGCATCCCATTTTTTTGCCTGTTTGGCTCGGAGAACAGATCGCGATATCTTCTCCATACGGACTCCGTTTGCGAAAGTAAATATTCTTCCAGAATCAGGAAGACGAGACGAACGCAATGGCACCATTTTCGTCGCAATCCGAGCACTTTGAAATTTGAGCAAATTTTTGACCCCTGGTCCAGATTTTGATCACACCTTCCCACTGAAAGGCTTTTGGACCCACAAAATCTTATGATTATCTATCTGAACTTCAATACTCTTCTCCTTTCAAGTTCTATCAACTGATTCTACTTGAAAAGTATTTTCGACAATCCCCTGGGTACCTTGACATGCCTTGCACTGCAACTGACTATGTCCCTTAACCACTGCTCTCTAGCTGCTGTTGACCCACTGTTCTCTCTGTGCTTGGAAGACTGCCAACCTTCCCACTGAGAATCAAGTCCCTCTTGTGAACTCTTTGACGTCAACAATCCGCTCTCCAGTGGCTGCAAAAACTTTCCTGCGACATCTTGTCACAAGCCAAGAAAACCATCAATCTTGAAAACNCAATGTTCATGTGTGAGGAAAGGTTCTTTTAAAAGATTAAATATGTGCTATAAACCAATACACAACAACATAAAGTGCATCAAATAACACAGCAAACTCACAACAATAACAAGATGATAAAGGAGTTCACCCCTCTCTGGGCTACATCTCCTTGAGCCTCCTTCAATGGGCTTGGCTCTTTGGGATTAGTTTGTCAAATGTTCTTTCACAAGCTGTTGCTCAACTCCAATGGATTTACAGACTGTACCATTGGGTTCAGAATACATAAAAATCCCAAAAATGACTATTAGAACTCTGAAAATGGACAATGGCTCATCCAATCATGACCTCTTCTACATGTGGCCTCCAAGCTTCCCTGAGCTTCTCGGTGGAAAAAATACCTGTAAAAGTCCTCCAATGGATCTGAAACCTATCCCAATGTGTTCAGAGCATAATAATTAGTCAAAAATGACTATTCAGTCACAGAAAATAGATATGTGCTCATTTGAGCAATGCCTCAAACAATGAGGACTTCAAGCTCCCTTGAGCTTCCTCAAACTTCAATGGTTAAAAACCTGCAATAGAAGTCTTCAAATGCCTGTGAAAACTGTGCCAATGGACTCAGAACATCCAAAAACCCCTAGCTGGGCTTTTTCGGCACCTCATTTGGCCAAAAACTCCAAAAGTTAGGCCTCTTGCCATTTTTCCCTTTTTCAAGCTCTGTCACTGGTTCGCCATTTTGCACCTGTGTGTGAATGAATCCATCTTCTGGCGTTTCCCGTGCCTAAACTCAGCACACGTGCGCCTTCCAAAATTAGTGCCAATATGTCGCACCGTTAGCGAAACTAGATCCCCCGAGGACGGAGGTGTTGGGCGCATGGGGGGACCATATGGCCACGTTCCCTGCGCATAAAGGGCTAGGTTCAACGCGTGTATAAACATTTGGCACAGGTGACGAGGTATGGTTTGTTGTAACCGTTTTAAAACCCAAAACAAATCCACGCGCGTTCCGTTTAACACCGGCATGGTCACATGTTGACACATAAAACCGTGGGTTAACATTCATAAACAACCCCGCACTAACCATTTACATATAAGGGTCACATGCCAAATAATATGACCGTGTGGTGTACTACCCCAAATCGCGCCATTTCAAAAACGGTGGTCACGTATAATGTAATAAGACCATGGGTCATATTCCAATACCTCCGCGCACATATATAAATGGTGAATGGTCATATTGTATGGCAATGGAACCACGGGTTTAAACACAAGTCCCGCGCGTGCAATAAAACGTATAGCGGTCACATACAACACCATAGAACCAAGGGTCGGGGCTAGCCCCGGCCCGACCCCCCCGCCAATTAATACATAATATGCATTGAAATATATTGAAATCAGTCTACGTAACAAGCATTGACGCGTGGCCTATTGGCACGACCGACTTTGTTAAAGCGCTTACCGGTGGGGAGGTCTGGGGGTCGAACCCCGCGGCCTCCATAGAAATTTTAAACGACCTAATAGCCAAACCCGAGGTGCCATGTGGCAGCCCTTGATTGGGCCACGTGGCACCTTTCCATTCGACCATTAAGTGCCACATGTCAACACCTAATTCGTCCACGCTAACCAGTAAATGCTTGCCACGTCACCTACCACGTCGACTGTACGGTCGCCACGTCAGCTGTACGGCCTCTGCCACGTCAGCTGTACGGATTGCCCAGTCAGCATCCCATTTTTTTCCCTGTTTGGCTCGGCGAACAGATCACGATATCTTCTCCATACAGACTCCGTTTGCGAAAGTAAATATATCGTCGGAATTAGGAAGACGAGACAGACACAATGGCACCGTTTCCGTCGCAATCCGAGCACTTTGAAATTTGAGCAAATTTTTGACCCCTGGTCCAGATTTTGATCATGTAGTCATGGTCCTTAATAAAGAAGGTTCTTGGCACATGTGTCCCTACTTCCAGGCCCTCAACAAACTCACCATTAAAGACAAATTTCACATTCCTTTCATTGATGACCTCTTGGATGAATTAAGTGGCGCCCATTTCTTTACTAAACTTGATCTTCATTCTGGATACCACCAGACCCGTATGAAAGAGGCAAACATTCCTAAGACTCCCTTTAGAACTCATGAGGGCCACTATGAGTTTTTGGTCATGCCCTTTGGCTTGTGTGATGCTCCCTCCACTTTCCAAAGCCTCGTGAATCATGTTTTCCATCCTTTTCTCTGTCATTTTGTCTTAGTTTTGTTTGGTGATATCCTCATCTACAGCAAAACCTGGACAACCAATCTTGCTCATGTGGATCGAGTTCTCCATCTACTCGCTCAGGACCAACTTTTCCTCAAACAATCTAAATGTGCTTTTGGTGCCTCAGAAGTTGAGTACTTGGGTCATCTTGTTGGCAAGGCCAACGTCAGGGTGGATCCTAAAAATATTGAAGCTATGCAAGATTGGACTCACCCAAAGATTCTCAAAATCTTGTGGGGATTTCTGGGTTTAACAGGTTATTATCGCAAGTTTGTTAAGATTTATGGAAATATTGTGACACCTCTCACTGCACTCCTTAAAAAGAATTCTTTCACTTGTACTCCAGCAGTTGCTCATGCTTTTCAAACCTTGAAGATGGACATGTGCACCACTCTAGTCTTGTCCCTTCTTGATTTCACAAAGACCTTTGTCTTGGAATGTGATGCTTTCAGGAAAGGAATTTCCATTGTCCTTATGCAAGAGGGTCTGCCTTTGGCCTTTACTTGCAAACAATTGTCAGAGAGAAATTTGGGCAAATCAATCTATGAAAAGGAAATGTTGGCTATTCTACATGTTGTGGATCTTTCGCGCCCTTATCTTTTGGGGAAACGCTTACAAATTAAGACAGATCATTGAAGCCTCAAGTATTTTCTGGAACAACTCCTTTCCTCCCCTAAGTAACAAAAATGGGTGACTAAGCTCTTTGGATATGATTATGAGATCATTTACAAGAAAGGAAAAGACAATGTGGTTGTTGATGCACTTTCCAGAAAATATGAAGATGAAGGGTCCCTTTTTCTCTCTCTTTCATTGTACCAAATCGGCTCCAAGTTGTTCGCTAGGAATGGCTACACAATCCCAAAAGTTCACATCTGATACAACAATTGCAGTCCAATTCTCCAATTTCCCCAGGGTACTCTTGGCTCAATGATGAGCTTCAATACAAAGGCTTTTTGTATTTAAGTAAACAGTCAAAACTTAAATCCATGGTACTTTTTGAGCTTCATGCTACACCCACAACTGGGTGCTTCGGGTTTACCAAAACCTATGACCGGGTCAAACGTTCTTTTTTCTGGGAGGGTATGAAACAAGACGTTCGTAATTTTGTGGTTGAATGTGATGTGTGTCAATGCAACAAGGGAGAACCATTCAAATCTCCTGGCACACTACAACCGCTTATGATTCCAATTGTTGTTTGGCGAGATATCTCTATGGATTTTATTGTAGACTTACCTAAATCGGGCAATAAATCAGTCATCATGGTGGTAGTTGATCGTCTTTCCAAGTATGCTCATTTCAGTTCTCTTCAACACCCCTTTACAAGATCCACTGTGGGTCAACGTTTCATGGATCAGGTCTTCAAGCTTCATGGCATGCCGCATTCTATTGTTTATGATCGCAACCCAACTTTCACCAGAAATTTTTGGCAAGAACTATTCAATCTACAAGGTACCCAATTGCATCTCAACATGGCTTATCATCCCCAAACTGATGGTCAAACTAAAGTTGTCAACAAATGTTTGGAAACATGTTTCAGGTGTTTTGCATCGGAAAGGAAGAATCAATGGGCTCAATGGTTACCATTAACTGAATGGTGATACAACACTTCGTACCATATAGCTACGTGCATGACTCCTTTTGAACCGATATATGGACAAAATCCACCTTCAGTTCTCTCATATTTTCAAGGTGTCTAGAAGGTCCATGCAATTGACCAAACACTTAGAGTTCGAGAGGATACTCTCTGTACCCTCAAAGTGAATTTGGTCATGGTCCAGAATCGCATGAAGCAATAAGCAGATCAAGGTCGCTCTGAATGTCAATTTGCAAAAGGGGCTCAGGTGTTTCTTCGACTGCAACCTTACAAGAAAAAATCCCTCAAGGCTGACCATTGTTAGAAACTGGCACCCAAATTTTATGGTTCTTATACCGTTCTCAAGCGTGTGGGACAGGTAGCCTATTAGTTATTTTTGCCTAGTCATTCTAAGCTCCATCATGTTTTTCATGTTTCCTTCTTAAAGAAGGTGATTGGAACTAAGTGCCAAACTCAAACCAACCTTCTTGAGTTGGACGAAGAAGGCTCCATTTGGCTACAAGCACAAGCAGTTTTGGACCAACGTGAGTGTTGGCTGCATCAACGAACCATCAAGGAAGTGTTAGTCCAGTGGAAAGATACAACTCCAGCATATGCCACTTGGGAACCGGCTACCATTCTCCAACAATTTCCCCATCTCAAACCTTGAGGACAAGGTTGTTTTTAAGGGGGAGGACATGTTAGGGACCTAACCCCTCACGTAGGTAGAATAATATATTTCCATGTAATAAATGTCAATATTAATAAGGCCTAGCAATAAGGAAGAATAAGTCCAGTGTAAGAAGACCTAATAGAACCTTTTGCTTCTAGAAGGATCTTCCTCTAGATGGTTCTTTTGATAAACATATTTAGTATAAATAAGAGTCGAGGGTATGAGAACTTTTGTCTTGGATATTATTGTAATAAATCTCTGCTCTTCTGGAGGTTTCCCCCTCGGAGAGGCAAGTGAATATTGCTCTCAGTAATCAAATTTTTATTTCTGGTATTATTCTGGCATCATTTTGGTATTATTGTGGTGTTTTTATGGTTATATTGTTGTTCATCTACCATTTCTAGCTATTTATTTTTGTTCTGCATACTTTTTATATCTGAAATATTACAAAATATTTCGTGTAGCTTATTTCTCTCTACTTCTTATTTTGCAGACTAGGTTGTCAAGGATTTCCATTGGTACTAGACTAGTGGGCATTATGGTGCTTGTGGATACATATTTTCCTCCCAATAGTCCTTGATGTAGAGCTTTGTCTGGTTGATGAAATGTTGTTTCTTGATTTGTAGGGTGTGGTATGAAGTTAGGGTTTCTTTTTTCCACCAAAAGGAAAAATATGTTAGTGGAGTTCACTAAGACTGAATTAATTGATTTGTTGGACACTTGTTATGTCTCTTTAAAAAAAAAAGGGAAACCAAATTTATGAGCTCAAATAATTTTTCTTAAATACACAAAATAGCTCTATATTAGCCAAAGTTTGAATTAGAACTCTTTGCATAACAATACCCATCCCAACCACTAAACTACAACCATCATTTTTGAACCTTTCAAAGTATAATACTTATGTGAATTAGTATTGAGGGTTATCTCAATGAGTTGAACCATCTACTCAAGGCATGTTGTTGATGAGGAANCTTTGCATAACAATACCCATCCCAACCACTAAACTACAACCATCATTTTTGAACCTTTCAAAGTATAATACTTATGTGAATTAGTATTGAGGGTTATCTCAATGAGTTGAACCATCTACTCAAGGCATGTTGTTGATGAGGAAACCGTATGTCAGAAGTTCAATTCTGATCATGTCCCTCAAGATTATCACTTTTTGTTTTAGTTGGTGATTAAGATACCCTTTAACTAAATATTTTGAAAAAGAGGGAGAGATCCCATACATATGTAAATTATTAAACTATTTTTTAAAACGTTTGAAAGTTTCATTAATTAAAAATTGATATATACACATTCTTAAATTGTTTTTTAGACTCTTTAACATTAAATACTAATAAAATGACACACTAGCACTCCACTAAATCTTTTGTTAAATATATCATCACATAAATCCAATGCAATATAATTGAAACATAACAAATTGACAAAACAAAATATGCAATTCACCCTACACAGATATAAAACCAATTACTCTAGTAGTTTTTTTTTCATTTTTCATTAACATGATAAATTAGTAAAAAAACACAATAATTAAAAACATATGAATTCTCTACAATACTCATATAAAATTGATAAAGCACTAAGATAAGTGCCACCTAAAATGTTAACACAACACTGACAAACCATACATAAAAAGCTATTAAAGTAAAGTGACATCATATTTGAAAATAAATTTGAATTTAGTGTATATGTTAATGATTTTTTTTTTTTTAATGAAGATTAACTTTGATCTATGAGTTTCATAAAAGTTAATAAAAGTAAATTAATGGTTTTGATTTATCATATTATTTTTATATTAATGGTTTTGATTTATTACATTATTTTTATAATTTAAGAATTTGGAAACAAAATTGATAGTATTTTTTGGTTTGGTATTTTTGGTTTTAATGGATTAATAAAAGATAAAAATTGATTTTCTTATAATTGTTTTAAAAATTATATTTAATGTTTTTGTAGGTTGAATATTTGAAGAAAAAGTGTTTTTCATCTCCTATTTTATTTATTTCTTAAATTTTTAAAATTCTTTAAATGCGAAGTTGTTGAAGTCTTGTCCAACTTGATGTTTCACTATAAAACTTATGAAAATTAATTAACCTCTAATTCTTTATGTTAATTAACTTGTAAGTACTTTACAATAGCCTCACTCTCCATGGGAGGAAACTCTATTTCTAAAAGGAGGATTAGTAAAGTATATTATATTTAATTTTAAAACTATTTATCATATAAGGATTTTAGATTTGTTCTATTTTTCTTCAAGTTATTATGAAAATACTAAAATGAGGAACCTTAAAGAATCTATAATCAATAGATTAATAATGATAATGGATTAACGATAATATAGAAAAATATTTTCTTTTTTACAATTGTCCTCAAAATTAAACTAAACTTTTAGTTCTTCATTAATTATTTTTTCTACATTATAATTCCAATTTAGTTTGTAAGAAAAATAATTTGATATATATAATCAATGAAATAACAAGAGGACCTTCACTTTTATAATTGTTCTCAAAATTAAAATAATTTTTATAAATTTCATTAATTATTTTTTCCAAATTATAATTTCAATTTAATTTGTAAAAATAATTATTTCATATAAATTTATAAAAATAATTATTATTATAAACAAAATTTATATAATTTTTATTTAAATTTAAATATCATTATTTATATTTTATTTATATTTAAAAACATCCAAAAATTATTATTATTATTTTTTAAAATGGTTTATCAAAATACTTAAAATATGAAAAGAAAGTGCTCCCGTCCTTTAAAGTAAGATGCCCACTCAATACAAGCTAAGCAAAGCACTAGGATATGAAGTGCAAGTGACATCAAAGCAAAGCACTAGGATATGAAGTGCAAGTGACATCATACTTTGAAACTAATATTCTAACTTCATATTTGTTTTACATTCCCATTAGTCCCACCATATAACATCTGATCTCAAAAAAAGATGTCATCATTTTATTTTTATTTTATTGTTAAAGAGGAAAAATATGTGATATTAAAATACTATTTGTTTTATTCTCACTAATCCCACCATATAACATCTGATCTCAAAAAGAGATGTCATCATTTTATTTTCTTTTTATTGTTAAAGAGGTAAAATATGTAATATTAAAATTTGAATATGACAAATAATATGTATTTGTATATATTATTAAGATATATATAGTTTAATTTAAAAGTGTTTTAAGTAAAATAAATGGAAAAATATATATGTCAACATATATAGCATTAAATGCTTTACTGCTAAGTGTATATTGATAATTTTTAAACATACCCAAATATACTATTTTTATACTTTCTTAAACAATATACATAGAAATCACTACAAGAAACTATAATCTTGCTTTCTTAAACAATATACACAAGCAGAAGAATATAATAATATCTATGAAAGCATCTCATTTTCCTTTCTCAAGTCCCCACCACTCTGATCTTATCCTTTTTACCCTTTAGACCTGTTCACTTCACCCAGAACCTTTCATTATTTTCATTCCCTTTCTTTGTTTGGAAGAAAACCATAGAATTCAGAGTAGATTATCATGTACTCCTGCTGATACTGTATATACTTGCATGCATCACATTTGAATTCATGATAAGCTCCAAAGAAAAACTGTAAAGTTCCAAGAAAACAGAACTTACTGCAGATTCAATGAAGAAGAAAGTAGCAACAAACCCACACACAACAAATCAATAATATGACAATATATCCAGTAACGGTATTTACTATTGAGAAGAGTAAACAGATTCAAACCGTTCCATGTGTATTTTCTCTTAGTAGATAAAACCAACACGTTCATCAAGCTGTCTAACCATTCTAAAACTCTAGTTATAGACTGAGATGCTGAATCTCAGTTCCAACGTACATTTATTCAAGATTTATAGGGTAACAAACGTACAGAGACTGATCAAGAGCTCACAGCTTTTGTGTCAGAAGCAACGTCATGCTTCTTTGTTGTTATATTATCATCCTCATGAGAACAGATTTTCCACCATCCAAAGAGCTGCTTCTGCTTCTTATTCTTATTCTTCTCCTTCTTCTCTTCGTTGGTGTTGCTGTTAATCCGTTCACTGTCAGTTTCTTGTTGTTCTTCCAAGTAGAGAGCTCGGTTGGCATACGCCATGGCCAACAGTGCCGTCGCAGATGCCATTCTCAGTTCGATTGAAATAAGCAAAAGAGAAAGAAGAAGCAGGAAATAACGAACGGAGCAGCAGTAGGAAAATCGTTGAATACAAACCTGCAATCCTCCATGAAGAGATAGTAGTGGTTTTATAATTACAGAGAAGGGACAGGTTGATGAGTAGGAGACTTGGAGCGCAAGCAAAAGGATCTCTCGGCCCAGACGCATCTCATCACAAACATTTTGCAGTGCTACTGATAGCGATTTGTGCGTTAACAATTGGATAAGCGTCTCATTTATTCTTCTCTCCTTTCCATCACGTCGCTTCACGAAGCGTACTCAGCTCCCTTTCACAAATTCATGTAGGGAAAGATTCCGAAGATTTGTCTTCTCTGTATGTCATATTTCCTCGCATCATTTCCTACATGGATTCCACTGGCTGAGGTTCTTTTCAGTACCTGCCCTTCGGGCTGGAGAAGATTATAGTAATAGATCTTTCTTTTCAGTCCCTGCTATTCGGGGATATTATAGTAATAGATTTTTCGTTTCCATAT
>SNQJ01S0016563.1:120418-140476 GCA_010110895.2 Picea sitchensis | reverse complement strand
TTTTACCCTTTAGACCTGTTCACTTCACCCAGAACCTTTCATTATTTTCATTCCCTTTCTTTGTTTGGAAGAAAACCATAGAATTCAGAGTAGATTATCATGTACTCCTGCTGATACTGTATATACTTGCATGCATCACATTTGAATTCATGATAAGCTCCAAAGAAAAACTGTAAAGTTCCAAGAAAACAGAACTTACTGCAGATTCAATGAAGAAGAAAGTAGCAACAAACCCACACACAACAAATCAATAATATGACAATATATCCAGTAACGGTATTTACTATTGAGAAGAGTAAACAGATTCAAACCGTTCCATGTGTATTTTCTCTTAGTAGATAAAACCAACACGTTCATCAAGCTGTCTAACCATTCTAAAACTCTAGTTATAGACTGAGATGCTGAATCTCAGTTCCAACGTACATTTATTCAAGATTTATAGGGTAACAAACGTACAGAGACTGATCAAGAGCTCACAGCTTTTGTGTCAGAAGCAACGTCATGCTTCTTTGTTGTTATATTATCATCCTCATGAGAACAGATTTTCCACCATCCAAAGAGCTGCTTCTGCTTCTTATTCTTATTCTTCTCCTTCTTCTCTTCGTTGGTGTTGCTGTTAATCCGTTCACTGTCAGTTTCTTGTTGTTCTTCCAAGTAGAGAGCTCGGTTGGCATACGCCATGGCCAACAGTGCCGTCGCAGATGCCATTCTCAGTTCGATTGAAATAAGCAAAAGAGAAAGAAGAAGCAGGAAATAACGAACGGAGCAGCAGTAGGAAAATCGTTGAATACAAACCTGCAATCCTCCATGAAGAGATAGTAGTGGTTTTATAATTACAGAGAAGGGACAGGTTGATGAGTAGGAGACTTGGAGCGCAAGCAAAAGGATCTCTCGGCCCAGACGCATCTCATCACAAACATTTTGCAGTGCTACTGATAGCGATTTGTGCGTTAACAATTGGATAAGCGTCTCATTTATTCTTCTCTCCTTTCCATCACGTCGCTTCACGAAGCGTACTCAGCTCCCTTTCACAAATTCATGTAGGGAAAGATTCCGAAGATTTGTCTTCTCTGTATGTCATATTTCCTCGCATCATTTCCTACATGGATTCCACTGGCTGAGGTTCTTTTCAGTACCTGCCCTTCGGGCTGGAGAAGATTATAGTAATAGATCTTTCTTTTCAGTCCCTGCTATTCGGGGATATTATAGTAATAGATTTTTCGTTTCCATATTAGTTTGGAACGAAAACCAATCGCATATGACTGTTTTAACACAATGTTTCGTATAATTCATACAACTTAAGTTGAAATTTCATCCAAATTATCTTAAGTTTTGAGTTTGCCCTTTTATTTAGTCTATCTTAGTTTATATTGCTTTTCATTTACATATTTACAAACTGTTTTTTCCTCGAACATAGTAATGCAAACCTACATCACCATGGGAACGTGTTGCTTCTCTATTTTTTAGAAAAAGGTCTCTGTTATTGTTGGTGTGCACTAACATTCTTGCTTTGCCACCGTTGTATAAGGAACTTAATTAGAAAATGCACCTTCCCTTCTCTCTTAACTCTCACGATCATGTTTTTATCTCCTTTATGTAGTTTCCAAAATTGCTCTCAAACTTGTTGGTGGCTCTTTGACTTATTGGTACAACCTCTATAATTTCTCTTAGACTTTTTGGTGTTGCCTCCAAAATTTCTAAAAAATTGTTTCCACATGTGTGTTAGCTTCAATAAAAAGGGAGTCTTTCCTCTCATCTTTTTAATATGATAAACATTATGCTATTTGAATTAATGGTTGAAAGATAGGACAATTTTCAGTGGTAAGCTAGATATATGGTAAAGTATTAAATTATTCTTAAATCATTGTCTCCTGCTATAGTCATAGTTTTTTGGAATAGAATTAACAGGTAATAGAGAAATATTTGAATGACTTACACTTGCTTCTCTAGCAATAATTATGTCGCAGTAGGTTATTCATCTATTGAGGCGGTCCAGTCATGGAGGTAAGCAAGATTTCATATTCATTTGTTGATAGTGTTGATGAGGTGGTCGAGTCGTGGAGGTAAGCAAGATTCAATGAAAAATTGAAGGCGATGCTTCACGAAGGCGACGATGAAGTAGATAAGCGATGGCTTAGAGAATCTTTTTGTGTTGATGTAGAAGTCATTGACTGAGCTCTTGGGGCTAACTTATTGCTATCATGGATCTAGAACCATATATGGAGTTGTGAGCTTTGCTACTAGATAAATTGGGTCAATTGTAGCGTGTGCCTCCCCCTCCTACCTGACTGACATGCACTCGAACTATTTGATATTTTTAATCCAGACTTGCTCAACTAGTGGAGAGTTTACCAATTCCCAATAGGTGAATGCTCCTTCTCTCACCAAGCTCTGATTCCTGCTAGACACACATGTTCTCAATGCTCAAAAAATTCACATTCTCCTATTCAAGGTCGTGAATAGGATGCATGCTGCTTGCTAGTGTTCATGCATGCGCAACCCACTACAGTTATTATTTTTTTCCCGGTTCATGTGGTTGAAGTAAAGATAGTGGGTAAAGTGCTTCACATGTTGGTATCTTCACATATGAAGCAAAGATGTTGGTGTCTTACATATGATGCATTTAGAATTTGCATATCTCTATAGCCACCATTTTCTCGGACAAGAAACAACATTTGACCTATTCTGAGAGGACTTTGAAATAAACTAATTTTTTTTTTTGTAATGGTACAACCAACTTCGAAAGTACTTTCAAATGGATTGGTTTGTGTTATGGTATTGTTATTTCTTTATTATTTTGAAATGCACACCAATTTTCCATTCATATGGTGGACTATCCAACAAGTTCGTGGGATATTAAATAATACTTTTAATTTCACTAGATATTGATTAATACATTCCAAAATCCTTTTGTTGAACCCCCTCCCAATACATCTTTCCAATAAAAGAAACCCATATTTTAACTAGATACCCTTTGTTATACCCCCTAGATACCTATACACCCTTTGAGACCCCATACCTCCCAATACCTACAATATATTCAACTTATTTTTCATAATTAAAAAACCCTCTTTATGAATGAACGTGATTAGTCAACAGGGTGAAGCCCCAGTGAAGTTATGTAACAAGTTCACCAACGTTAGTAAGGTTCCAACATACCTTTCTTTTCTCATAACTATAAAGTGTATCTATTGTATGTAAAAATAATTTATCTACAAAAATTAGATTGGATGATGGCTATCAGCGTGGCCAACATATTCTAAAGAAATCTTACTGCCCAAGAAAGGGTGTGTGGTGCACTACGATGAAAAACAAACAACATTAAAATGAACGAAAATTGTAAGGAAACAAAAAAAAAAAATTAGTAACCAAGAATCTTATCTCTAAATTTTTCAATAAAATGGGGTTGCAATCAATTGCAAAGTTGCAGTCACTCCGTCCTTGGTAATTTCCATTCCTTTCAATATTTTATGTGTGTGATCACCCTGCGTTAAACCAATATACTTGCTCACGACATAATTACATGCACTTGTCTGTTGAACGAAAGGGACCTCCATCTATCTATTTAGAGAGGAAATCCAATTAATAATAGTATGGGCACCAACTATTGATTCATCTGCCTAGCAAGTGCTATGTAGGGTTAATGGAGCTCGACCAAAATGAGGAAAAAAGAATTTCAGCGTGTTGACCTCTTCTTTTGCACTCATTCAACAATATATGATCCAACCCAGCATTATCAAGATTCAAAACCCCAAGTCGTAGACACCACAAGTTAAAAATTGAGCATCACACCAGAATTGGATCTCAGACATTTGATGCACAGGAAAGTTAAAAATTGAGTACTTAGAATTGGATCATAGACCTTTGATGCATAATTTTTTTGCCATGTCACATCCTCCCATCAACGACGCATAATTATTTTGGCATGTCATGTATATATAATGTATGTCTTATAGCTGCATTCCACTCTTGGTAATCATAGTAAGTTTCAATTCAAACCTTTTACCTATATTTCTCAAGGGTTAACATTTGTATTTAATATTTGATATTTCTCACTCACAATAGTTTATCAAGATACTGAGAATATTTTTCAATAATTTAGATATGAGTAGGGGGACTGTTCTTCACTTTTGATGCTGMTATTGCTCGCTCACAACAATTTATCAAGCCCTCGGTTCATCTATCAAGCCCTCGATATGCGAACGTGCTCACATGGATCTATGCACTCAACCATTGGCAAGTCATTTCCAGTTAATGCAAAGTTTCAGATATCACCTGTTCCTTTTTTGGGTTAGGGTTACAAGACTACAGTTTCATTTTCGCAATCCAATGACCATTAAAAATACATGTGAGCATATCAGTTGGACTTGTAATGTAGAGGAATGGAAACATACTTCCTCTAGTTTGTAATGATTTCAAAAAATCCACACATCACATTATGGAGTTAAATTTTTGATGTAAACTTATTACATTTATTCAAAACTTGTTACATTTATTTATTTCATATAAGCATTTTCACTTTAATCATTATGTTGCTAAAAAGCAATACATTTGTTATTAATTAATCATTATATTTATTAATAATTAAGGTAGTAAAACACAATACTTTTTATGGTTATACAACCTTGTCTTATTAGTCTTTATAGTGCCCGGGACTATAGAAATTGATTTTGCATTGATAATCAATTAGTTTTTGCGTTGATCGAAAATTGATTTTTTTTTCCATAGTTTAACTTTGTTGCAAGTGATTCAATTTTGTTTCCTAACCTTTGATTGGTTTGTCAAAACAACATCTTATTGTCGGGCTAGCGGAAAACATTTAATAAACAATTTAATTATGTAGCTTTAGCTCATGGTTCAAATGAGTGTATGTACCCGAATTTAATAAGCAACTTAATTATTGGATGGTGCATGTATGGGTGCAAAACAGGTGCATGTACATGTCTCAAAGTCCCGATGTATGGGTATAGGACCATAGTTGTGCGGGGATATAAGTGTACGAAGGTGCGTACATGTAATGTCCCTTTGCAATTGATCATGACGGAGGATGACTCAATAGCCTAATTGATTAGGGTGACTCAATAGCCTATACGACTTTTGTAGGCTATAGTCAACAAGGGAAAGGGAGTCAAGGAGGTTTATTTGGTGTCATTAGAATGATAAATCCTAAATTGACATTAAATAAAATAAATAATTATATTTAAATGAATTTGAGGGAAAATAAAGTGAGGATTTCATTTCATCAAAAAGGGGAAGATCTAGAAGGTCCAGAGGAAGGATAAATAGAGGGGTAACCCTTCTCTTTGGCATGACTATTTGATCTCTCATTTTGGAGTTCTCTTGGAGCTATTGTTTCATTAGGTTTAAGAAAAACCCTTCCACTACTACAATCCAGTTTCGGAGGTGCAATATCCACCCTAGCAGGACAAGAGTGGGAGTCCATCTAGGACTACCACTAGAGCTTCACTTGGGATTTTTGCACTCATTTGAAGAGATATTGAGGTACGCAGGAGGTTTACGAAGATTTTTGGACGAGGCCAAGATAAAAAATTTGTAGGTTTTAGGAGGGTTTTGGAGAAATAAGAGTTTAGGGAATTCATGCAAGTTGAGTACAGGGCGTCTCGTGAGGCCTTGCTAGACGTCTAACAGTTTTCCTATGAGGACCTCTGCAATTGGGATTGCAACAGGTTGTGTGGATCGGGTTCGTAGGGTTACATAAGGGCCGCTAGTAGAGTGGACACTACTAGAGTAGAGAATCGCAAGGAGCATCATAGATTGGCATCATTCCATGTTTCCTTGTATTTTTTTTATTGATAGATTTGTGTAGCTTCCTTGCATCCATTATACTTGTGTGTTTAGGAGTATTCTACAATTGTTATTACAACCATTAGATATCATTGTATTGTTGTTTCCATGCATAATAATATTCCATGGTTAGTTGCTCTATTTTCTGTGTAATGGATGCATGCAATGTGTTTGTCGATATGCCTGTATGAGCATAGTATTTCTAAGGGGTTAACAAAACAATTAATACCCATTGTTTGACATATTTACACAAGGAGAATTAACAATTTTTGGAAAGAAAACATAATAAATGCATATAACCTAGTTGGGGACATTACAATAGTATCAGAATTGGTGATCTTGCTAGTCTGTGATTTATTGAGGCAATGATGCCAAGGAAAACTAGAGGACGAGGGAAGCAACCTACCCTAGGACCAGAATCATCAAAATAAGTATAAGTAGAAGGATTTATGGGGGACCATATTGAATATAGAACCATACAACTATCATAATACATAGCTAATGAGAAGCAATAATTGACACAATTCCTGACACAATATTTTTTCGGCAACCAAGCAAACCAAAACCTGGGAGGTACCAATGGGAACCATGTAGAGGCTAGACATAGAGGTGGTAGGAATATTGAAGGGAGTAATACCTATGTGTTGACACATAGTGTCTTCCAGGAAGGTAATAGAAAGGTACCCAATCATTATTTCCACCATTCCTTGAGGAGCAGCCTACAAGAGCACCAAAGCAACAAAGAGAGGATGAAATTAAATCCTACTTTAGGGAGTATCAGTTGTTGGAAGAAGCATCCCAGGAAGCCATGTATTACAACGACTGTTGCAACCTTAGGATGAGGAACAAACCCAGGGTGGGCTAGGATCAAAAAAATTTCGATCTTCTACGCAAATTGGGGAAGATGACTATCCCATCTTTTGACGGTTCTGACAAGTGCACAACCCGAGCATGGGTACATAAGTTGGACACTTATTTCCATCTTAACCCAATGACAGAGGTAGAGGTGATCACGTTTTCCACTCTACATTTGGATGGAGAGGCTCATGAGTGTTGGTACAGTGGGATATTAACATTGGGTCATTCCAACATCACATCATATGAGGATTTCACCCAAAGGATGATGTACAGGTTCAATAGTAAGGAACCTGGCATCCACTTTAGGGAGTTGGCACAACTAAGGCATACAAGTACACAAAAAGCCTATGTTATAGAGTTCCATCAGATGACAGTCATGGTGATTGATGTTTCTGAGAAGAGAATGGTGGTGTTATTCACAGAGGGCTTGGATGAACCCTTAAGAGGTTGGGTGAAGTATTTTAGGCCAAACACACTAAAGGAAGCTATCATGAAGACCCAGGATATGATAGACATAATCCCCACGAAGACATCGACAAAAAAATTTATTCCACAAAAGGTTCAAGTGTCAAAACCTCCCCATAAGACATGGACATGGAAGGATAGGTTGGATGAGGAAACTCAGAGAGAACTAAGAAGGAAGAAACATTTCTATAGATGCAAGGAGTCGTGGGAACCAGGCCATCGATGTATGTGTAAAGGTAAATTCCATTATATTGAGGTAGTTTTTTATGAAGAGAATGATGATGATGATGATGACATTGGACATGACATTGGTGAGCCATAACATGCTACAAAGTAGATTCCATTACAGGATAACCCCAAGGGAGTGACCATTTCCACACTTTCAGGAGTCACTAAATATTACACCTTCAAGGTCATAGGCATTGTGCAAGGGAAGAGGGTTACAACATTGGTTGATGGTGCAGCCGCCCACAACTTCATTAATGTTGCACTTGTCACCAGGAGACGAATCCCTATGGAGGATTTTGAGGGCTTCAATGTTGTATTAGAAGATGGGTACAACATGACATGTACTCAAAGGATCAGGGGATTGGAAGTAACATTTGGAAACTATATGTTGATCGATGAATTTTATGTCATGGATTTAACAAATACTCACATGGTGCTAGGAGTTCAGTGGTTTTATTCATTGGGAGATATCCACATGAATTATCAGGACATGAGGATGGAGTTCTAGGACAAGGATGGACAATGAGTCATCCTAAGAGGTATGTCGATAGGTGCCCCTTATGATCATGTCTAACCAATGCATGGAGGCCCTTTTTAGACATGGGTACATGGTTTGCATAACATAGTGCTTGATCACCATGGAGAAGCCATCACATGATCGCCAACAGTACCCTACGAATATCCAAGCATTTCTTGGAAAGCATGAAAGAGTGTTTGAACCATTGCTAGCAGGAAGACCACCTGACATAGGTTTTGAGCATTTCATTGAGCTAGAAGAGGGGTCAAATCCCATGTTCACCACACCCTATAGGCAACCTAAGATGTTGAAGGATGAAATAGAGAAGGCCATAAAGGAGTTGTTGGAGATGGGACATATCAGGTGTAGTTCTAGTCTCTTTGCTTCTTCAATTGTACTAGTGAAGAAGAAGGATGGTACTATGAGGATGTGCATAGACTACAGGGAATTGAACAAGAAGACCATAAAAAATTGATACCCAATACCTAGGATTGATGACATGATAGATGAGTTGCATGGGGTAGTGTACTTCTCAAAGGTTGATATGCGATCAGGATACCACCAAATTTGGGTCAGAGATGAGGCTATCCATAAAACAACATTCAGATGTCACTATGGGCACTATGAGTTTCTAGTCATGCCCTTTAGGTTGAATAAGGCACAAGCTACCTTTTAGTCATGCATGAACCATATCTTCAACAAAAATTTGAGGAATTTCTTACTTGTGTTCCTTGACAATATTTTGATCTATAACCGGACATGGGAGGAACATCTGAAGCATGTGGACGATATTCTCACCATTATGGAGGAGCAGTCACTTCTTTCCAAGGAGGAAAAAATCAAGTTTGGGTGGACATAAACCCTCTATTTGGGGCACGTGATTGGTTTTGATGGAGTAAATGTATGTCATCAAGAGAATATACAAACAATATTAGATTGGCCCACCCCCAAATCACTCACAAATATGCGAGGATTCTTTGAGATATGCAACTATTATAGGTTCTTCCTAAAGGTATTTTCACAATTGGTTGTGCCACTAATAGACCTCACCAAGAAGGGGGAGTTTCAATGGTCAGAATATGCACAGGTAGCATTCGACCGAATGAAGAGGATGTTGAGAATTTTCCCAGTATTAACACTTCCATATTTTACACAACCTTTTGTACTAGAGTGTGATGCATCCAGTGAGAGGATAGGTGCAATACTAATGAAAAATCGACACTAGATAGATTTTGAGAGAAGAAAGCTAATATATCCAGAGAATATCTATTCAATATATGATAAATAAATGTTGGCCATCATGCATGCATTGGCTAAGTTCAGAAAGTACCTGGTAGGAGGATGCTTTGTGGTTAGGACAAACCACAATAGCTTGAGTTATTTCTTGGAGCAACAATATATGAACGAGAGGCGGTAGAAATGGGTGAGTAGGGTGTAAGAATATGATTTGTACATTGAGTATGTAAAGGGGAAGAAGAAAATAGTTTCTAATGTATTATCTAGGAGACCTGTAACTTTCTCCATGACAAAAATTTCAGCAGACTGGAAGTCCATTCTTTTGGTGGAATACTCCAAGAACACCTTTTCTTGTGAGCTGATGGAGGGAAATATTTAGGATTACAGGTATAGGGTAGTGTATGATGTCATCTACTACAAATACATGATCTATATTTTCCTTGAGTGCAAAATCAAGGATAATATTTTGATGGAAGTGCATGATGTGCCACTGGCAGGGCACTAAGGGTATTTGAAGACCTACCGTAAGATAAGGGAGAGATTATCATGGAAGGGTCTCAAGGAGGATGTACTTCATCATGTGAGGGAGTGCATGATTTTCCAACATAAAAAGTCAGAGTTTACACATCCTGTGGGACTACTTCAGCCATGGTTGATCCCAGAGCAGAAGTGGGATAGTATTTCCATGGAATTTATCACAAGATTCCCAAAGGTGCAGGGTAGGGACTGTATCTATGTGGTAGTGGAAAGATTGAATAAATATGCACATTTATTTTCCATTCCTTCAGAGTACAATTCATCTCAATTAGCAGATCTATTCTTCATGGAAGTCTTCAGAATCCATGGTTTTCTAAGGAACATAGTCAGTGATCGGGATAGAAGGTTCCTCAATATATTTTGGTAGAATATATTCTAGTTATCTGGGACAAAGTTGACACCTATCACTAGCTATCACCCCTAGACAGACGGGTAGACCGAGATAGTCAAAAAATGGATCGAAGGGTACATGAGGAACTGTGTTTCAGGGTAGAAGTGGGCATGGATAAAGAGGTTGCATCTCAAGGAGAATTATTACAATACCACTCATCACATGTCCATCATGATGAGCCCATTCAGGTCATTGTATGGTTTTGATGCTCCATCTTTTGTGGATTTTTCATTTGGAGAGAGTAGAGCTCCCAAGCCCAAAGAATGGTTGCAAGAAAGTCAGGATATCTTCAGAGTCATCAAGGAGAATTCACAGGCCACTTAGAATCAGTAGAAGATGTATGCAGATAGGCACATGATAGAACACAACTTTGAGGATGGGGTCCTAGTCTTCCTCAGATTGCAGCCTTACAGATGGTCATCGCTGAAAAAGAGTGGTGTCACTAGAATGATAAATCCTAAAGTGACATTAAATAAAATAAATAATTATATTTAAATGAATTGGAGGGAAAAAAAGTGAGGGTTTGATTTGTTCAGAAAGGGAAAAGATATAGAATGTATGGAGGAAGGATAAATATAGGGGTAACCCTTCTATTTGGCATGATGATTTGATCTCTCATTTTGGAGTGCTCTTGGAGCTATTGTTTCGTTAGGGTTTAGAAAAACCCTTCCACTACTACAATCCAGTTTCGGTGGTGCAATATCCACCCTCGCGGGACAAGAAGTGGAGTCCATCTAGGACTACCATTAGAGCTTCACTTGGGAGTTTTACATTCATTTGAAGAGATACTGAGGTACGCAGAAGGTTTACAGATATTTTTGGATGAGGCCAAGATCAAACATTTGCAAGTTTCAAGAGGGTTTTGGAGAAATCAGAGTTTAGGGAATTCCCGCAGGTTGAGTATGGGGCATCTCGTGAGGCCCTACTAGAAGTCTATCAGTTGTCCTACGAGGACCTCTACAATTGGGATTGCAGTAGGTTGTGAGGATCAGGTTCGTAGGGTTAAAAAAGGGCCACTGGTATAGTTAACACTATTGGAGTAGAGCATCACAAGGAGCATCATAGATTGGCTTCATTCCATGTCTCGTATTTTTTTTATTAGTAGATTTGTGCAACTTCCTTGCAGCCATTAGACTTGTGTGTTTAAGAGTATTCTAAAACTGTTATTACATCCATTAGATATCATTTTATTTTTGTTTCCATCCATAATAATATGCCATGGTTATATGCTCTATTTTCTGTGTCATGGATACATGCTATGTGTTTGTCAATATTCTTGTATGAGCATACTATTTGTAAGGGATTAAGAACAACATTAATACCTAGTGTTTGAAATATTTACGCAGGGATAATTAACAATTTTTGGACATAAAACATAATGATGATGATGATGATGATTAATGTCCACTAAGACCGAATTGGTCTATCAGACCTTAAGAGGGTAAGTGATTACTTGTGATTCTTTAGAATTTTTTTTCTGTGCTCGAAAAACATTAAGATAATTTGTCCAAGATCACCATAGTTTTGTTGAGTTAAGAGGTTAGGAAGGTTGGTAGTGTGACAAATATTTTGAAAATGAGATATAATGTGGGTATAGGCTAGACAATCTAAGAGAAAGTGGTTTCATCTTCAACCTTCTTAGTGTCACAAAGGTGACACACTCTTTCATCCCATGGAGTTTTAGGAATTGACCAACTCCCAGTTTCACGATGGAGCTCATGAGAAATCATTCTTATCTTCGCAATGCTTATTTTTTCTTTACACTCATCAAAACAAATAGATAATTTTGATCTTCTAGATTAGGGTTGATTACATCCTTATAATACCTTAACTTTATTTTTTCCTCTAACTTTTTATCACACCGCATTTTCTCCTTAAATTTGGATTTGATGATATTTTCAATAGTATCTTTATTTTGCAAAATGGTGTCTTCCATGATTCCCCAATAGTTTATCCAATAATGGGCATCTTTATGCCATCCTCGCTTGAGTCGATGGTGGTTACGACTCGATTTTGAAGCAATTTTAAGAAGCCTATTGTCTTCCATGTTGTTTAACTTGTTCTTATACATTAGTTATATAGTCATAGTTGTGTTCTCAATGGGGGAGAGGCTTGTTTCTAAGAGGAGGATGGGATAAGGTGTATTTCCTTTAATTTTGAGATTATAGGTTATAAAATTATTTTGTATTTTCTTTATCTTTCTACAGGATTCACGAGAGATACTATAGCCCCAGACTTCACATCCATGAAGAATAATAGGTGTAACGAGAGTTTCAAAGAGGAGTTTCTTCTTATCCCAAATCCAAATATCAGTTGAATTACAAATGTTTTAAAGCTCATAATAAGCTTTCCATCCCCCAATAATCCTTTTCTCAATGCTATAATTCTAGTTGAGCTTGTGGTGAATATCAATTCCAAGATATTTATATGAATACACTTCATCCAAGTTGTTGTTTTCATATACGAAGGTATCATAAGTGATTTTATTGGATTTAATAATCATGACCTTAGTCTTATCAGTATTAACAGTCATACCCATATTGGAGAAAAAAATATCAAGGATTCTTAGTTGGTTTTCAAGATCATGGGTACTCCTTTCCATAAGAAAAATATCATCAACATACATAAGAAGATTGATGACTATACCAGTGAGGGTAGGGCCAACACAACCTGCTTTTTCCAAACAATCTTCTAACTTGTCAATGTATATGCCAAAAAGGGTAGGGGACAAGGGACAACCTTGTTTGACTCCAATATTACAGTTAATCTCTTTTGACCAGCCCTCAGTGTTTTAAAACTTAGAAATAACGTTCCCATACATCCTTATTGCAGCATCCCTCAACTCGTAAGGCACGTTTATCTCTTCCAAACTATTCCAAAGGTTTTTCCTAGGAACCATGTCAAAATATTTTCTAAAGTCAACAAAACAACTAAAAAGATTGGTTTTAGTATTTCAAAACTCCTATGCAATGATCCTAAAGGTAACAATATGGTCCAAAATTGAATGATTTCTCCTAAACCCTTCCTGGCCTTTAGCTCTTTTACCATGACTTTCTATCCAAAGGCTAATCTTCTTTTCCAAAATAATTCCATAAAGCTTGGATAAAATTGGACTAATCATATTTTTCCTATAATTAGAGGGAATGTTTCTATCCCCATTTTAAAAATAGGAACAATGAGGCTTTTCCTCCAGGGTTTAGGGAATCCCTTATTGATTGCTAAATTGAAGAGCTTGTGTGTGTGAGGGATAAGGATATGAACTTCGATTTTAAAAATTTCAGCTTGGTAGCCTTCAATGTAATTAGCTTTCCCATTTGCAAGCCTCTTAACCTCGAACTCTATGTCATCTAAAGAAAAAATTGCATCCTCTATAGGGACAATAGGAATGGTTTCCATGGAATTAGGGAACTTGTAAATACTTTTATGGTAGGAATTTCATTCCCTTAAGGGAATCATATTATTTTCTTTAGTATTGTTGTTTAGAATTTGGCTCCAGAACTTCTTAGGATCCTACTTAGATAGTTGTGAAAACTGCTCTTTCCTTTTATTGATATAGTACCTTTTTTCCCTTATAATTAGGGATTTGTACATATTGATATTATCGTGTTTTAAGGGCTCATTAGAAGAATCCCTAATGGTTTTCCTAGAAATTTTACATTCTTTATCTTACCAATGGTTGGTTGTTCTATTATTATTTTTACAAGACACCTCAAAAGAGAACTTGTTAATAGAAGTGGAAAGGGTGGTTGTAAAATTATGATAGAGTTCTTCAATGTTTTCCTTATAAGTTAGGAGATGTAATTTACTATTTAAATCCTTTAATAAAAGGTCAACTTTACTTTTGTCAAAGCAAAATTGTCTTTCATTATCAGAATTATCTTCAATGGCGCTCAAGTTCATGAAAAAGTTTATAGTTAGGGTTAAAGGTTTATGATCAGAGTCTGGTTCATGGTCATTTAAAAGGTTAAAAGTTTCTTTTTGGTTGGAAACAGGGATATTAGATATCACATAATCTATGACACTACTACCTAGCCCATGAATACAAGTCATCTGGTTGGAATTTGGCCACTTCATTACTCCATTGCAAATTATTAGGTCTTGAGAGCCATAGGGCTTGACCAACTCAGTACCAAAAAAATTCTCAATTAGGTCTTTAGAGATTCTTTTGTAGCTATTAGATAAAACAAGGTCCTCATCTAGCCATAAGGGATTATGATTGGAATCGGTGCTTAAAAGAGTAGCTTGTTTATTTGCAGTCCTAGCAGGAGGATATTACCTTCATTTTTCAAATTATAAATATCTTGTTCTAAATTATTATAGGGACAATTGCTATCTAGATCATTTTTATTATAAAAAGTAGAATTAATAGGTGCAAAATAGAAAATTGCTATATACATATTCTTAGCATTGGTGTCTAAAATTTCTATCCAAATGTACTGATTTAGAGGGTCGATCTTATGAAGTTGAATGTGGGGAGAAATGATCTTTCTAATATTACAAACTATGCCTCCTATCTCTCTACGATGGGAATTTTTTTTCCATGCCGACCACAAGACAAATCCTTCAATGTTAGGGACCTTAGACTCTTCATTCTCCCAAGTTTCAATTGCACAAATAATATCAATATCACTCGGGATCCAACTTATCATAGGATCTTTACGCCATGGAAAGCCACGACAGTTCCAAAAAAGGTTCCTGAGTATCCCAAATTCCTATTTATTCTTATCCTTCTGGTCTCTATCCCTAACAATAGCTTTTCGATTTTTAATTATTTCCCATTTTCCTTCTTTCCTGACTTCTTTTACCTTTTGAACTTCCTTCCTTAATTCAGTTTGGTCTTCGAGAATGAGGTCTTCATTTATAAATATTCTTGACCCTTTTAAGCTCAAAGATTTATTGAGTATGCTATATTTATAGTCATTACAACTTACTTTGACACGAATCAACCTATCTTTATGATCAATTATTTTTCCTAGCCTCTTTTCTTCTATGAGGTAAGCTGTATCAATTTGTGATTTATTATTTAATTCTTCTTTTACTATTGCTAGCATATCCTCCTCTTGTTGTTCATTTATACCAAAAATTATGAGGTTCAAGGCTCTTTTATTGCGCTCATGGTCCAGTTCAATTAGCTTATTCATTTCCTCTTTGATCGGTTTGATATCCAATTTTTTTTCCAGATTACTAAGGGTCAAATTGTTGGTTAGTTTTTCTTCTAGCTCTTTAATCCTATCTCTCAAGTTGTGATTTTCTTCAGCCTCTCCTTCTTGGATTGATTGTTTATGTTTTTTCAGTTCTTGAATCCTATCCTTCATTGTCTGTAATTCACTCTTGACCCCTAAGAATCTATCCTCTACTTGAGTTTGAATGGTATCTTTGAAGAGTCTAATTTTTTTATCAAGCATTGCCTCTAGCTCTATTTGGAGTTTTGCGTCTCTTTCTTCACTCCTTTTTTCTAATGATTCTAACTCTATTTGGATTTTGGAATCTCTCTCTTCTCTCTTTTTTTCTAATGATTCCATATAATCGTAAAGGATCTCTAGGGTGATTTTGGGGGGGCTCCCCCTGATAGGCTGAGTTTTTGGAATAGGTGGTGGAGTGCTCATGTTGAAAAGAAGAGAAAAAAATAACAATTATTATTTTGGATTGAATTTAAAAATGGACAATAATTTTCTTAATTGATGATAATGATATTAATTATTATCTCTCAAATCAACTTCTACTTATTAAACTTAAAAAAAATAGATAAAAAATATATATATATTTAAATCTCTTTAATTTTAACATGTTAATATATTTTAAATTAAAATTGAGTCAAAGTAAAAAGTGACTCACCTGATTCCACATGTCCAGGTGCTCATATGATTAAAGAAGCCAAAACTAATTTGAGAACACATGCCCAAGTGCTCAACAGGTGGAGGAGGCAAGAACTAAAAATGATTCAAAATTACAGAGAGCATTCCAAAAACCACGGAGAAGTTTCCCTCACCAAGAGAAACCACGGAGAAGTTTCCCTCACCAAGAGACCGAGGGATAAAAACCATAGAGAAGTATTAGGGTTCACATCATAGAGAGTAACTGCAGAGATTATTCTCGTAAAAAAGGTAAAAACGATAGAGAAGTATTATTCCCGTTCAAAACTGCAGAGATATAGTGCAAAACTGCAGAGAAGTATTATTCTCATTCAAAACTGCAGAGAAGTGTTATTTCCATTCAAAACATACAACTAGCAGCCCTAACAAAATTATATGGTAGGGGACATTATACACAAATCGCCAAAGCAAAAGTCTTCGCACATAAGCTACATTTCATTGCACATTGCAATATTGAATAATTAATAAATAATTTTTTTATTTAATATTAAATAATTTTTTTATTTAATATTAAATAATTAAAAATTAATTAATTTAACTAATTAATAACTAATGTTAAATAATTAATAATTAATTAATTATTTTATAAATTGCACATTGCATATTGTGCATTGCACATTAATAAATAATATCATAAGTATGAGGGGAAATACCGGTTTGGTGGTGCAGTGCAGAAAAATAAATAATATTAAATAATTAATAAATAGTTAATTATTTAATAAATTGCACATTGCAAATTAATAAATAATACCATAACTATGCAGGGATATACTTGTGGGGAGGTACGGACAAATAGTCAAAGAAAACGTCTTACGATGTACACATATAGAACCATGGTTTTGCAGGGATATACCTGTGCAAAAGTCTTCACATAAGCAACAACACATTGTAGATTGAAATATTAAATAATTAATTATTTAATATTACATAAATAATAAATAATTAATATTAAATAAATAATAATTAATTAATTATTTAATAATTGCACATGGCATATTGCACATTGCACATTAATAAATAATACCATGCCTATACACCTCTGCGAAGACATGTGTGGAGGTGCAGACAAATCATCAAAGCAAAAGTAAGCCCAGAACCGTGCTATGCAGGGATATACCTGTGAAAAATTCTCCACAAATGTATTGCACATTGCAATATTAAATAATTAATTATTTAATATTAAAAAATTAATAATTAATTATTCATTAATAATTAATTAATTAATTGCACATTGCATAGTGTGCATTGCTCATTAATAAATAATATGATACCTATGCATGGATATACATGTGTAGAGGTGTAGAGTAAGTAGGGCACATTGCAATATTAAATAAGTAATAATTAATTAATTATTTTTTACTAAGTTTTACTCCACATTGAAAATTGTTTTTAATTTATTCTTATCATTGTCCTCTTTGCATAGACAATAATTCTATATTTATTTATTATATGAATTATCTTTTGACAAAGACTATTCATTATCTATGCATCTAGTTATACTAAGTTTCATTGTTCAACATATATTTCCCACTCAGTAGCATATATGTCCCAGTCAATAGGGACTATGTTTCCATGTAACCCTTGTTTTTCTATAGTTGCTTCTATAAATATAAGGATTATGACATATTAAAGTTATATATCCATGTACACTTTATAAGAATTATTGCATATAAAATTTTATATATTGATGAGGTATATTAAAGTTATATGTTTAGGAGGATTTATTCTTTTAACTAGGAAAAATAAGTTTTGTTTTCTTTTTTTATAGAAAGGTATTTATGTTGTAAGAATTGATAATAATGGGACAATGAGGTATAAATTTTCCTTTATCATGGTCGAGTGTGGTGTTTTGAAGCAGGGTTTTGGTATCAAAGGATGAAATATGATGAATGTTGCAGGTGCAACAAAAGTACAATATCTAAAAATAACAACCTACAACTAGAGATAAAATGCATTGATATTTTTCCATTTGATACATTGATACATGAATCCTTCCTTCATCATTTTCTCTCTCTATGGTAAGAACTCTAGAACTTTGAGCGGTATTGAACAATTCTCTCTCTGTGGTGTAATGGATCTCTCGAGTATCAAAATTCTTCTCTCTTTGTGGTAAGAACCCTAGAACCATGCATGGTATTGAAAATATCTTCCTCTACAGTGTAATGAATTTGTGTGGTATTGATTAAATCTGTATATGTGGTGTAATGGATCTTAGTGGCATTCAACCTTCTAGGAACTAAGCCCTGTATCAATTGTGTGGTGATCGGGATAAGATGATTTCTATTGCATAATTTCTCATGCTAGAAGATGTGACTGTGACCCTCTTATTAGACAGTACTGCTTTACTTGGAAATACTTTTATGATCAAACTTTACCTGGAAATAATTTAATGATCAAATGACCCAAAGACCTTGTTGAACCAACAAGGTTCAGAGAGTTACTATTTTGGTGCAAATTGGAGGCCCTAAGAAGTTTTTTCCTGCAACTGATCACATGTCTAATGTCGAGATAGAATCCCCTCACAAGATCATGAAAATGTACTAGGAATTATTGAAGATGATATTTATGGAGTAGAGGGAATTACGAGTTGATGAATTGTGGAAGAAACTATGTCGACAGGTTGGTCTGAGATCTCTTTGTGTGGTGTAACAAATCTCTCTATGTGGTGTAATTGAACATATATCTATGAGTTGAAGTTATGAGAAAAATGTTGAATATTTATACTAGTGAGAAAAGATGAAGGCATCAAATAACAATAGAGGATGAAATATAGCTTGTGGACTCACTCTCTAAGGACCAAATTCTTTTCTCACCTTCCTTTCTAGGAGACTTAAAAGAAAAGGTCATTTATTGTCCTGGGGGGTTCTTTAGATTATCCTTCACTAATTAATACCTTAGGGAAGTGGGTTGAGCATGGTGTTGAGGAACTGTCTAACAATCATTTACTAGAGTCTGGTCCTATTGGTTTTGAGGATCAAATCTATCCTTACAAGCCCTTTTTGACTTCCACGCCAACTTTGGAGGGTGGATCCCATGTGAATACTTTTACTTTTGGGTACTTTCCATAGGGGGATATTACTCTTCTCCTCGATATCAGTCATTTCGACTTGGGTTTTGGAAGATATCCATACACTATTGCGATTTTAGGTTTTGTGGGGAAAAAACTAGATATTGTAGAGTTTCAAAATTGTCAACACAAGGTCCAAAATATCTCTGCTGATAGGAGAAAAATAATCGTAATCAAATTGAGAGGAAGAGAAGTTTCCTTGGTGGTTAGTGAGGATATTATGGTAATATATATGGTGGATATGGACAGTTGAATAGTGGTTGGTAAGTTTTTTGGTCCTTTTGTAATCTAGAGGATGTATGCAGATGTTACCAATAGTCCTTCACACAGAGAAATATACAAAAGCACTAGTATACAAGCACACACATAGACATAGATAGAAGAATATGCAAAGTAGTAGGGATACCAACAATAAGAACTTTATATTTTGATACAAAAACCTATTTTCTTTGTTACATAGTCACATATATATACTTGTATATTCAGATATAGGGAAGTTACAACTTCCTAACTACCTCAGTCGGTCAATCCAACTGGGTAATTGATCAACTTACATACTCAACTAAATAGTTGACTAACTTACATGTATGACTTGGTCAACTCTCAGGTCTATTCGATAAAACTGACTAGCCCCTAGAACATCTCCCCCCACCTCAAATCCTTTCTCATCCCAAGAAATAGGGAGATCGTGACTATTACATTTACAAAATTTTTGAATAAGATAGAGAATCAATTGGACAAATCACTTTGTTGGATCTTATATTGTTTCTTGATGAATTTTTGTGGCTTTTGTTGTTGATGTCGCTTGATGTGCTTGATGATTTGTATGCTCTGGATGGATAGCTCGTTCTTCTAGTATGGTTTTTGTCTAACTGTAAAGGTGAACTTGAGGGTCCAAAATGTTAACACCTTTGTCCAGTCATGATGTTTATGTTCCTTCGACTTTGATTTCTGGTGTTGTTGAATGGTGGCTAGCAGTTGGAAAATTTGTTAAGAACCAAATATCAATATAGCATAGAAAATCCTCAGAAAAAGTACTCAACGCCTTGAAAAAGAGAGAATTTCAGATAATAAGCCTCTT
>SNQJ01S0016563.1:57735-92747 GCA_010110895.2 Picea sitchensis | reverse complement strand
ATGTTAATCCCTAATATTGGCTCATTACCCCTTAATTGGGGCATATTACATTAGTAATGTTATTTTATTTATGTCGTCTTTATTCCATTAGTTGTAATTATACCTCCTAGTCTCCTATATATACCAAGGAGACATTTTCATTTTGTACTTGAACATTTATGTGGGGTAAAAGGAGGTTGCCCCCTTGAAGAGGCTTATTATATGAAATTCTCTCTTTTTCAAGGCGTTGAGTACTTATTCTGAGGTTTTTCTATGGTATATTGATATTTGGTTCTTAACATTATTGATATTTAAATATAATGATGGTGCTAGTGCAGGTTGCATTTTAATCAGTCTTGATGGTGTTAAATTATTTTAACATGCAGATTGGAATTCCAGTGCACTAATAATACCATAGAGTATGAGGCATTAATTCAGGGTCTAAAGAAGTAAATCAACATGAATGTGTAGGACATCGTCGTCTTCAGTGATTCAAAATTCGTTGTTAAATAAGAAAAAAATCAAATTCATTGTTAAATAAGAAAAAAATCAAATTCATTTTGTTTCTAGTCACTTGAAATATTATCAGCAATTGGCTCAAGATCTCAGTAGCAAATTTTCTGCAATTAATATTGTTTATATACCTAGAATGTAAAATGCTAGTGTATATTTGTTGGAAAATGTAGCTTCTAGACTTATTCGTCCTAAAGATTTTTCTCTAGATGGATTCTCTATTGAATTAATTTTTCGACCTTTTGTCCCTGATAACATAACAAATGAGCGAGTCTTTAATGAAGATGGTGATATAATCAATTTTCTCTCTTCAGAAGGAACATACGAAAATGAAATCATTGACGAAGAATCATGATGCAAGAGCATCGCTCCATCTCAGCACGCGCCAGCTAATCAACACGTGTGATGCACATTCAAGAAATGAGAGGCGTCACCCTCTCACTTTTGCCTCGAGAATCCAAGATGAGATCCGGACATTTATTGAAGAAAAGCTGGAAGGAAAAAAATCGTTATTTTGCACAATATGGAGATAAGGTCGCCATTAATAGGCTGACGATAGAATGGATCTGCATCCGATTTGGAGCAGGATTGCCATCATTGTAATTTATACTTTCGATAAGCATTAGGGATGGTGATTTGAAACCATTTGTTGGCTTCCAAGGGAAGCTCGTAAAGCCCCTCTTGTATAAATTGATGTATTGTTTCTAAGTAAAGTTTAGATAGGATGGGTTAGACAAGTCAAAGAGGATAGACAAGTTGGGTTGTAAGGAGAGATACAGAGAGCCGAGACTCAGTTGTAGCTCAGACTCCATCATTGTAAATTTGGCATTCCACCATTAATAGAAAATTATTGTTTTTCCTGTTTTATCTTTTTGTTCAATGGATGTTGTGTTATGAATGTCATTTGCATGCTTGTGAATTGTAGATGGATGTTAGAAATCATTTGCAGGGATAGTGATACCATTTCTTATCTGAGAGTGTGTTAAGCTAATTATGGTTCTCTAGGATAAGTGCAAGGAGTGCGCGACAGAGTAGAGAAACTATGTGAGCCTACGCAAGGAGTGCATATCTGAACTCAGTGGAGTCAGAAGAGAAGCTTCCAGGAGGGCATGCTAGATTAATTTACAGACTCAGGGAGACATTTCAAGGTGGTTACGTCCCTTGGAAATAAAGACTGTGTGGAGATAAGCACAATGCAAAGTTACTGAACACTCTGGAATACTCTACAAGGAGGGAATCGAGCTTGCGTGACCATACCCAGGAACTACACCACTGAAGGTGTAGAGGAGTCCCAGAATTGTTGAACATTCTGTGAAGGAAGGCTTTGCAAGAAGTGCATCGACAAAGGAAAGGAGACGACTTAAACCTTTCCATAAGGCCAATGGAGAAGCCATTGAAGAACTAAGTCAAGCGCAAGGAGTGCACCCAAGGTGTTTTGAATTCATATTATAAGCTCAGGAGGAAGGGCGAGAAGTTTCCAGGAGGGCACGAGAAGCTCATAGAAGAACTTGAAACCTTGGAGGTTTTTCAAGTCGAGCAAAGTCGCAGGGAAGTTGAACAGATCTCTGCAAGGAGTGAAGAAAGAGGCCTTCGAAGAAAACCAAAGTCTCGAAAGGTGAAATTATGCTAACTGTGCAAAGGATTTGAGGAATTGCCTAAGTCCAGAAGATGGAGAAGTCACCCATCATCGAGGAGGATACAGGTAGCAGGAGATCGAAAGGTTCGGGAGAAAGAACTTCAGAAGGTTTGTCGGGAGCAAACATTGGATCTTTGCAAAGTCGCGAAGTGTGATTTTAAATCCAAGTTGTTGAATCTAGAAGGACACGTGGCAAAGGATCAATACATCGTTGATTCACAATCAGAAGAAGCAAGGTCAAGAAGAGACAGGACTCTCGAAGTTCGAACTCACGATTCAATCACAGTCGTTGATCGTGAGAATAACGAGGACCATAGATCTGGTCCCGAAGCATTCACTTATTCAGAGATTGGGGAAGGAGGAGGAAGCAGCTCGTGAAAGTCCCGAAGTGTGGGGTCGCAAAAGGAGTTTTTACATGGTCGTAGCCCATGGTCACATCAAGGCAGGAGCTTAGCATCAGGAGATAAGGAAGTCAGCGAAAGAGATAAAAGAGCCAAGAAGAGGGTCTGCAGGTGCCACATCGCGGGTGCCGAGGAATTGAAAAAAGGGCCTGTGTCAAGTCAAATCGGGTTCATTGAGAGCTCAACAAGTCATTAGAGTGGATGGATTGAACGATCCTAGACCAGGAGGTCGTGCCAGCCTCAAAGGAGGAAGGGAGGGGGTTGTCACCAAGAGTGGTATTAGAGCTTAATTTCATCTACAGTGTGTGTGTGAAGTGAGGTAAAAGAGATAGTCTAGTACCAAGAGTGGTATTAGAGCTTAATTTCATCTACAGTGTGTGGGCAAAGCGAGGTAAAAGAGATAGTCTGATACCAAGAGTGGTATCGAAGATTAATTTCGTCTGCAGAGTGTGGGAGAAGGAAGGTGAAAGAGATAATCGAGTGGTATCAGAGGCTCGATTTTTCCTATAGACAACAGGTGAAGAAGGAGTGGATGCTGAATTAATTTATGTAAGCCAAGGAGACAAAGTGTGATGCACTATTGGAGCTGTTGCAAGGAATGCAGAAAATGGTGAGTAGCCAGGTAGGTTGTAAAAAAGACAAGATGACCATCGACGGTCGTAAGCATGGTCGGGGAGAATTCCATTTGCAGAAGAGAAAGGCAGAGATGGACAAGTATCTCAATGAAATTCAAGCATAGATGGGGAGCCTATCATTCAAGATGCAATAGGAGTCAAATGTACACTAGAGGTATGAATGGACTTTCAAGAGGACACCCAGATGGCCTATTCTGAATGGCCAGGAGGCAGCAACAAATGTTAAGGAGGTGGTTGAGGCATGTTGAAACCCTCATTCAAAAGGGAAAGAGATCTGGAAAGAATCTTGTATACTTCCAGGTGAGCAGGAGAGACATCCCAAATTGTCAGGTGGGAAAGGGAGAAGAGATGAGATCAATGGAGAACTCATTGACAGATGAAGAGGAGGTAAGAGAGAGACCTCACTCAAATGGATATTCACGCAAAACTGTGAGTCGTGTGAATGAAGATGATGAGAAGTTACAAACTTCCATCACATAGAAGGAGGGTCAGAAGATTGTTCTAATCATTGGAGGAGTCGAGATATTCCTACCAAGCGGTCGAGGAGAGGCTAGCACAGATGTTGCGGAGGAGACAGAAGGACAACCAACAGAGATTGTCATGGTTAAAACAAAACAAATATTGATGTCTGTCCCAACAAAAGAAGAATTCCTAGTTGATTTATTTACTCAATGGGAATTGGAGTTGAAGGCACTGGAGGATTGGTTGGGAAATCTAGAACCAGAAGGTGGTTGCGGAGAAATAACCATGCCGGAGGAGATACATCAACATGACTCACAACTCAAGGAAGCTGCAATGGGAACAACCGAAGGACTGGCAGGAGAAAAGATGTCAGTAGAAGTGATCGCTGAGTAGTAGTTCAGTGATGAGGATACTGCAAGGGTGAAAACTGCAACATAGTGGAAAGATAAGGCCACAAAGGAAGAATATGTCTTGGGAAGTCAGAGTGATTTTCCCATCGAAAGGGAGTGAGTGCAACGAGATAGTATGAAACAGAAGAGCCATCCGATCGAGCAGTTGGACAAAGTGATCGAGGAGATAAGAAAATTGATATCGAGGTCGGCAACAAAATGGGTCAAAACGAGGAAGCTAGACAGAAAGGAACCTACACGAGCAATGAGGATGATGCAGGAGCAGAAGCAGTAGAGAAGAGGAGCCGAGAAACAACGCTCAGAGAAATTTTGGGATCGAGGTGGATTCCAGTCACATTGGAGAGCTCATGAGCAGAAGCTCATGATTTTTTTCGTTGTGGAGTATGATGCAGGATCATTGCTCCATCTCAGCACGCGCTAGCTAATCAACACACATGGTGCACATTCAATAAAGGAGAGGCATCTCCCTCTCATTTTTGCCTCGAGAATCCAAGACAATATCCAGGAATTTATTGAAGACAAGCAGGAAGGAGAAAAATCATGCTTTCGCACAAGCTAGAGATAAGGTCTCCATTAATAGGCTGACGACAGAATGGATCTGCATTCGATATGGATTAGGATTTCCATCATTGTAATTTGGCCTTTCGATAAGCATTAAGGATGGTGATTTGACACCATTTGTTGGCTTACAAGGGAAGCTCATAGAGCCCCTCATGTATAAATTGATGTATTGTTGCTAAGTAGAGGTTAGATAGGTTGGGTTAGACAAGTCGGAGAGGATAGACAAGTCGGGTTGTAAGGAGAGATATAGAGAACCGAGAATCAATTGTAGCTCGAACTCCATCATTGTAAATTTGGCATTCCACCATTAATAGAAAACAACAGTTTTTCCTATTTTATCTTTATGTTCAATGGATGTTGTTTTATGAATGTCATTTGCATGCTTGTGAATTGTATATGGATGCTAGAAATCGTCTGCAGGGATAGTGATACAGTTTCCTATCCGAGAGTGTGTTAAGTTAAGTCTAGTTCTCTAGGTTAAGTGCAAGGAGTGTGCGACAGAGTAGAGAAACTATGTGAGTTGACACAAGGAGTGCGTATCTGAACTTAGTGGAGTTAGAAGAGAAGCTTCCAGGAGGGCACGCCAGATTAATTTACAGACTCAGGGAGAAATTTCAAGGTGGTTACGTCCCTTGTAAATAAAGACTGTGTGGAGAGAGGAACAACCCAGAGTTACTGAAAACTCTGGAATAATCTGCCAAGAGGGCATCGATCTTGTGTGAGCATACCCAGGAACTACATGACTAAAGGTGTAGAGGATTCCTAGAATTTTTGAACATTTTGGTGAAGGAATTCTTTGCAAGAAGTGAATCGACAAAGGAAAGGAGATGCCTTAAACCTTTCCATAAGGCCAAGGGAGAAGTCATCGAAGAACTGAGTCAAGCGCAATGAGTGTGCCTAAGGTGTAGTGAATTCATCTTATAAGCTCAAGAGGAAGGGTGAGAAGTTTCTAGGAGGGAATGAGAAGCTCGCAGAGGAAATTGAAACCTTGGAGGTTTTTCAAGCTAAGCAAAGTCGCAATAAAGTTGTACAGATCTCTGGAAGGAGTGCAGAAAGATTCCTTTGAGGATAGACAAAGTCTCGAAAGGTGAAATTTCACTAACTGTGCAAAGTATTAGAGGACTTGTCAAAGTCCAAAAAATGGAGAAGTCACCCATATTAGAGGAGGAGACAGGTGGCAGGAGATCGAGAGGTTCGAGAGAAAAAAAATCGGAAGGTTTGTTGGGAGCAAGCATAGGATCTTCATGAAGTCGCAAAGAGAGATTTCAAATCTAGGCCATTGAATCTGGAAGGACGCATGGCAAAGGATCAGTGCATCGTTGATTCACAATTGGAAGAAGAAGGGTCGAGAAGAGACAAGACTCTCGAAGTCTGAACTCGCACATCGATCACAGTCGTTGATCACGGGAAGAATGAGGACTGTAGATCTAGTCCCGGAGCATTCGTCGATTCAAAGATCAGGGAAGGAGGAGGAAGCATCTGGCGAAAGTCCCGAAGTGCGGTGTCGTGAAAGGATTTGGCCCACAGTCATAGCCCATGGTCACATCAAGGGAGGAGCTTAGCATCGGGAGATAAGGAAGTCGACGAAAGAGCTGAAAGCACCAAGAAGAGGGTCTACAGGTTCCACATCGTGGGTGTCAAGGAATTGAAAAGAGGGCATGTGTCAATTCAAATCGGGTTCAGCGAGAGCCCAACGAGTCATTCGACTTGACGACTTGAATTATCCTAGACCAGGAGGTCGTGCCAGCCCTAAAGGAGGAAGGGAGGGGGTTGTCACCAAATCACATGATCTTGAGTTGAACAAATATTCTCTTAAGGATAAAATTAAATATAAAAATAATCTTCCTAAATCTATTGTTAAATTAGAAGATCTTTATGATTTAAAAGACGGATTTTAAAACCCACAAATTGTAAAACACACAGTTCTACCATGAGTGTGGAACTTATTAATCTAGGAACATATCAAATTCCTCAAAATATCAATCTCGGATTAGGTTGTTCTCCTTTTGAAAGAAAAACTTTTATAAAGCTTCTTAAGCAATACAAGGATGTTTTTGCATGGTCATATGATGACCTGAAAACTTTTGATACATCTGTAATTCAACACACCATTCCAATGTTTTCAGAAGAAAAACCAGTTCAACAAAAGTTAAGGAAAATTCATCCCAATCTTGAAACCCAAATTAAAAATGAACTTAATAAATTTCTTAAAGCAAAGATCATTTTTCCAGTAAGACATTGTAAGTGGGTATCAAATCTTGTGCCCATAAGGAAAAAGAACAGAGACATCCATATTTGTATTGATTTCGGAAACCTAAATAGAGCTTCTGAAAAAGATAATTTTCCATTACCTCCTATGGAGAAAATTCTTCAATCAGTCCCAGGTTCTGAAATGATATCATCTTTAGACGGATTTTATGGCTATAATTAAGTATTAGTTCATCCCAATGATAGACTCAAAACTACTTTCAGAACTAAATGGGGAACTTATGCTTATGAAAAAGATCCTTTTGGTTTAATCAATGCAGGAAGAAATTTCCAACGAGCTATGGATATTTCCTTTCAAATTTTAATCAATAAATTTATTGTTGTTTATCTAGGTGACATTACAATTTATTCTAAAAATCGTTTAGATCACATTTCTCCTCTTAAACAGGTTTTCGAACGATGTTGAAAGTATGAAATTTCTTTAAATACTAAGAAATCATTTTTTTCTCTTCAAGAAGGTAAACTTTTGGGGTTTATAGTTTCCAAATAAGGAATTTCAATTGATCCTTCTAGTGTTAAAATTATTTCTGAAATTCATTTTCCTCATAGTAAAAAAATATATGCAATCTTTCCTTGGAAAAATCAATTTTGTGAAGCATTTTATCCCATATTTCACAGAGAAAGTCTTACCCTTACAACATATGATAAGAAAAGACACATTATTCAAATGGAATATAATTGAAAAAGAGGCTTTCAATTCTATAAAGAAAGCAATCATTCAAGCACCTTCTTTACTCTCTCCTAATTATGATAGGGAATTTGTTATTTATACATTTGCTTCTGAAAAAGATTATGAATCTATGTTATCATATAAAAATGATCAAAACATAGAAGTACCTATTGCTTTCGAAAGTTCAGCATTGCAGGGAGCAGAATTAAATTATACTAATGTTGAAAAACAAGCTATGTAGTTTTCAAATCCATCAAACATTTCAGACCTTTCCTTCTCAAATATCATACCACAGTAATAGTTCCACACCCCTCAATCAAACTTTTTCTCATTTAGAAAGAATTAGGGGATAAGAGAGAAAATTGGGTAATCACGTTACAAGAATACGATTTAGACATAAAATATGAAAAAAATGTACAAGGTCAAGGTTTATGCAAGTTATTAACTGAAACCATTGATACTGCATCTGAAAATGCAGATAAGGTAAAGGTTACTAAAGATATACAACATGTATGTGTTTCTCTTGATATTCCTGATTCACAATATTCAGATTTAGTGTATTATCTTAATCATGGAACTGCACCTTCTCGTTTAGCCTTTAAAAAGAAATGTGCTTTAAGAATAAAAGCCACACAATATTAGCTTATCAATAAGGTTCTTTTCAAAAAGAATTATGATTTGATGTTACTTAGATGTTTAGAAAAATAAGAAGCTGATAATTTTTTATTTGAATTGCATGAAGAACCTCCAGGTGGTCATTTTGGAGGTGATACAACTGCACACAAAATTTTACGTGCAGGTTATTATTGATCGACTTTATTTTAAGATTCTCATGCATATGTTCAAAAATGTAAAAGTTGTCAATCTTCATCCGGACGAGAAAATAAATCATTGTTACCTTTGCAGCTAGTCATTATTTAACACCCATTTGAACAATGGAGACTCAATATCATTGGTGAAATTTATCCTAATTCCTCCAAGCAACATAGGTATATTCTTACCGCCATCGACTATTTTACAAAATGGGTGGAATCCATTCCTTTGAAATTAGCTACAACTGATCAAGTAATCTCATTTTTAGATCGATTTATTATCACAAGAATTGGCCTCCCGAGAACATTAGTTTTTGATAATGCATATTAGTTTTGCGCTCTATCGCTTACAATTTTTTCACTTCAAAAGGGAATTAAAAAACAAACATTCAACTAATTATTATCCTCGGGGTAACAGTTTAGTTGAATCAACAAACGAAAATCTTTTAAAAATTATTAAGAAAATTGTTAGTGATAACCACAAAAATTGGCACAAGGCCTTGATCTATGAATTGTGGGAAGATCGAATAACTTATAAGGAATCACTAGGTACTTCCCCTTACTTTTTAGTTTATGGGAAAGAGGTTATTCTTCCACCGAATATTTCTATACCATCCGTGGATTTACAATCCATTGACAAACAACCTTTCTCTAGTATTTAATATCGCACAAATCAGATCTTCAAACTAGAGGAAGTGAGGGATAAAGCTAAGAATACTTTTTATAACCATCAGATGATCATTAAGAAGTGGTTTGGTAATAAAGTTATCGGTAAAAAATATTTTGAATTTGGTGACCTAGATTTGAAATGGGACAAATCCCATGAAGAAAAAGGTAAACATTCAAAGTTTCAAAAGTTATGGTTAGGTTCTTTTCAGGTTGCTCAGAAAATTGGTCCATATTTTTGAAAACTTTTGAAGTCTCTTCCTAAGAATGGGTTAATCCTCAAAAAATATTTTTCCTAAAAGATACTTCAATCCTTGTAAAATAGCTGTAAAAAAAATTTGTATGTATATTTCTGAATCTTGCCATTTTCTTTCTTTCATTTTATTTTTGATTATCTTTTTTTTTTTTTATCTCATATAACAATTGGATGCATATTTTAATTAGTTTTCTTTGAAATTCCTTTTATTACGGAGAGAAGCTAATTTAGATTGTTTGAAATCTTATGTCTAGTTTATATTTATAAAGAATTAAAAACAAGGAAAATGCTCTTTAGCAAAGTCTCTTTGGGGTAATATTGTGTCCATTAAAATAAAATAATTGATTGGGAAATAACATATCATAAGACAAACAATTTAGTTCTCATTACACGATTCAAAAATAAATAAATAACTCTCTATATCACCCCTCCTCTATTCTCGTCATTGCTCAAATGCAATCAATACATCATGAATTAAATACGAAAGTTGATATTTTAAATAAAAAATGAGGATGTGGGAAATATATGTTAACCCCTTGGGGTACTGAATAGGCATGCTAGGAACGGGTAAAGGTTGATATGATATTAAGGTAACTCTGTCAGGGTACTAAACAGGCTCGTTGGTAGCGAAGCAATACCGGGTACGAGTTAAACTCTTCAATTCTGACATCATAAAGAGACTTTGCTTATTATTCAAATAAGAAGCTTCATTTCCCAGTCATAATATTAATAAATGCTCCATATCCCCTCCAATGAGATAGAGTTAAAGAGTACTAGTACTATTTTATTTTCTTGTCTTTTACAAACTAGTCATAAATATAATTTATCTACAGTTCATGAATTCTCTTATTTCTTTTGATATGATATATTTTTTTTTGTCTTATATACATAGATAGTTGGTTTCAACAGTGTATCGTCATTTGTTGTAGAATACAACAACCTCCCAAATTTTGTATTATAAATAAAAATTTGGGACCCTTCTTTCTTCATTTTTGAAAAATGAAATTTTATTTTACTTAAACAATGTTTTCAGTATTGTCAATTTTGGCCATACTCCCTACTTCTTTGGGTTTTTCATTCAATCATTAATGACATTTTATTTTTTGGATGTTTCTTAAAGGTTTTGATTTAAATTTTGGCTTTCAAATTCTTCCATTTCACATATTCCTTATGATTTCTTCTCATTTACATACATCCCAACGAGCTACAATATTTGACAAGCTACAATTTTTGATCTATTGTTGATCTGTTTTTTAAACAATGTTTCAATAATGGTTGATCATAACCTTTGAAATCTTATTTAGCTATCATAATTTTGATACCCACAATCTATAATAGTTGTTTAATATCTTGTTGTGGTACGTTAGTGCTGATCCGATCATCATAATTTTAAATCAATTTATTGGAAAATTAAATCAAGGTCCTTTCAGAATGAATACGAACAATCCTCCTTTCCCGAGGTTCACTTATTCGTGTCCACATATAGATTTGAACTACATCTCTGTATTCATGAATAAATATCCATGGTGGTTCTTCCTCGAAATAAGTTTTTGTTTCAAGTATTGAAGCTCTGTTTTCATTTACTTGCAAGTGAGAGTCTGTTAGGTTTTGTTTATGAGAGTTTTTCGAACTGTAGTCTATCAAGATGGTAATGATTTCCATAATATAACCCGGTGTTGAGTTTATTGAAGCTCATGAAGATTATTTTCCAACTTTTGAGAGGGTTGGTTGGTTAAATTTTTTGCGCATATTTAATGGTTATAACATGTAGGTCACCAAATATTTCGCACAAACTTTCAATGGTGAATGCACTAAAATTGGGGATATAGAATTACAACTAGAAGAAGAAATAATAGCAAAAGAAGACATGTTTCAATGTCGAAAAAAGATAAAAAGAAACAAACAGTTGACATTAACTCACCGGGAGTTAATATTTTCGTTAATTTAGAATTCAAGTCTATTCCCAGTAACACTCAGTGATAAAATGTTTTAGTTATTGGTATGAGTTTAGCATTTATTTTAGCTTAGTTTGCATTTTCATTAATTTTAGTTAATAAAAGAGTAGCTACATAATTTCAAATTCTGTGGCAACTCTAATTTTTGTTTTTATGTTTTATTAATTTATATTTTTTTGTTTTCTTTTGTTGTATAGGTGTTATTGGATTAATCAGTAAGTGCAGACACAAACATATATCTCTAGTTTCACCCGAAACTAGAACAAAACAAGACAGAATATAAAACTTTCCCTAAGTTTTAATTATCAAGCATACTAACTAATAAGAGATAAATGCCATACCTTTTAAACGTCATTTGTCCTCGCTAGTCTCACCCTCACTCCGTTCCAAGACTTATGGGATGTTGAACCTGTAAAAATACACAAGACAATGAAGTGAAAGAAACAACGTATACTCAACAAAACCTATGTATGTGATCAATGAGTCATACAATAAAATAAGAACAATTTTATGGGAAAGAAATACAAAATAGTATTAAAGATATGAAAAGGAGAATACAACCAATGCCTTGATGTTGTAAGGTCCCTTCCAATAGTTCCTTTCTTCCCACACACTTCCACTCCATAGATTCTGAGATCAACAATCTATCTTGACAAAGCAAAGCTCAAATCCAACATACAAGCTTCAAAAACTCCAAGTTACAAAACTCAAGAACTTTCCAACTTTTCCAATCTAACTTTTCCCATGAGAACTCTTCTCCTTTTATAAGATAAAAAAGGATAGGGTGAGGAGGTTAGGATGATCACATGAGATCAGATATGAAACTCATATCCAAACCGATTGGAGGCCACCTCACCCTCGAAGCTTCTATTCTAGAACTTTCGAGAAATTCATCTTTTTCCTTCGTACAAAAATAGTTGCATCCTTAACACTAAGAAAACTGCGACGACGTCGCAGGCCACTGTGGTGCAATCTACCACGATCCTATATCATCGCACCCTTAACACTAAGAAAGGTGTGACAATCCCTTTTTATAAGTTTTTTAACAAAGGAAAAGTATAATTCATCTATATGTGAAAAAGTATGTTCATTCTTCTTCAAGGATTAAGGCCATTGATCCCTCTAAAGACAAAGGATAGGTTTACATCATTAACAATCATATGGGTGAAGAAAATAATGTGTAATAGAGAGCCCCCAAAAGTATGAAGTTAGAACAAAGTGATAGCCGGAATACTTTGTCGAGTGTATGTAGGGAACAAGGAACACGTCGGTCGAAAACCTGCCAACAAACAAGGAAATACAGTACAATAATATATCATCATTGAGGTAGGAATTCCCATACTCATAATACAAATGACTCGAAGCATAAAGGCCAACATGAAAAGATCCATGGCAAGTAAGACAGGTCATGGCCACCAAATATACACTATGGATCCATGCCAATATGACTCAAATATGAACATAGCCACCAAAAATACATTGTGGATCTATGTGCTAAATACTAAAATTTGAACATAGCCATGAGACATACACTGTGGATCTATGCAATAGTACACTCTGAATATACTCCAATGCAACCTGAATCTGTCAGAAAAGATCTAGGGTCTTCATCTCCATCACTCTATAGTATGAATCTAACCATGTGAATACATGTGTTGAAGTAAAACATGGTAGAAACCACTTGATTACCAGTCATTAATGAATATTGTTAACAAGTGTGAGAGAAATCACCATTAATGTCAATGACTCCCAAGGCACACTAGTACAATCCAACGGGTGTGAATTTTTTAGCTGAAGTCGAGCACTCGGTGGAATCTTCCGATCATAGGTCAATATTGAAAACCCACCGTCGAAAGCGAGGAAACCTGGCATTGAGACATGCAAGTTCCAAGGTACCAATTAGTTTCTAAGTCTAATTCCTAGATAATGAGTTGAAGTCGACAGGAAAAGACTTGTCATAGGAGGGCCTTAATGTATCCCCCATCAATGACATGAAACAGGTAAAAATATTTGAGGTAGATCATAGTAACAAGTTATTCAGGACTGACTCAAGGATGGTCGACACAAGAGAAGGCTTAAATACTGCAGAAATGGTCGACGCAATAGAAGGCTTTCCGGGTTGAACTTATCTTTGAACATATTGATGATCGTCGACAGGACAAATGTCTTGGAAACACTGACTCAACAACAGGGATCACAGACCAATTTGTAGTCTTATAAATAAGTATGATCAAGATACAAGTGGATTTTCCAACCTAGACACAAAGCGATTGAAAGGGTGTCATGTTCAAAAGCGACTCTTCCATAAAATACAGGTTTAGACACATTTCTTTCCCAATTCCTCCCCAACCATTGTTGGTAAGTAACTTTGTATTTTTACACAAGATTGAGGAGGATAACATATGCTTGAAATGTAAGCCCATCCTTCAGATGATTCCTTTGGATTATATTTAACGAACCCTAGGAAGGAGTGGTTCAGTTCCATATGGGCCTTTTGTTTTACGAGTCCAAAGAAAGTAAACTCAATGGTTTTTTATATTTATAGAGTCTAAAAAAAACTTAAAGAGAACTCCATAATGTCCTTTTTCATAAGTTAGTTTGATGAGACCGAAAAAGAGATAAACTACTACTCAAAATACGTTTTCTTTAAATACTTTAACGAGCGTGAAAAGAACAAGATCGCTCGACCATCTTTTCATGTTTAGAGAGTCTAAAAAGAGCTTAAAGAGGACTCCAGGGGGTTCCTTTTTCGTATAACCTTTACGAGTATGAAAAAGTGATAAAATTATACTCGGTTACATTCTCATTTATTTATGAGCATGAGAGAGAACAAAGACTAAGCTCGGGATTTTTTTCATTTTTACGCAAGCTTAAAACAAAAAAAAACTATGCTTCGGATAGATTTTATTTTTACACAAGCTTAAAACTAAACAAAACTATGCTTGGACCTGGTTTCATTTTTACACAAGTTCGAACTAGAGGAAAGTATGCTTGAGGTAGGTGGTTTCATTTTTACAAAAGCTTGAACCCGAGAAAACTATGCTTGCGACTTCCAAACGAATTATCCAGGGATGGTTGGCACTTAGCCCCCAGCTTAAGAATCTATTGGCATAGCTTCAACATGAATTCAAAGGTTGTAAGCATTGCCCCCTAAGCATCATTTCATCCAATAGCATAGGCGGAGGAAAGGAATCTTCAAATACTATATGTAACGAAGTACTTGACTCAATCGAAGAGGGGGAAAATCTATTTCATTTTTTAATGAGCTTGACAGAGGAACATGAACTATGCTCACGAATCTAGGTTGAATCCCTAGACCTCTGTTTCATTTTTTAACGATCTTTACATAGAAACAAGAACTATGCTCGTAAGATTTGTTTCATTTTTTAATGAGGTTTCTACAAAGACGCAAAATTGTCCTCACATCTGGTTTCATTTTTTAACGAGCTTAAAATCAGAAAAACATGCTCAAAACACTCTTCTTGATCATGGCTTCCAAGAGGACGATGATCTGGAAGGAAACCATGTCATGGGACAAAAATCGGTCATGGATTCCAAGAGATATTCACTCAATGGAAGAAACACACTCTGGAAGGAACACACATCGAGGGTCACGACAAGGGTAAGTAGGTCAGGCTCCAATAGCCCTACCGAAGAGATCACCATGTAAACTACCAAATCCAAGTCATAAGAGATTGAGCGTATAGTGAGAGGGTCATCTGCATCGGAAATTGAAGGCATGGGAGACAATGCCACATAATTGACATGTGGAAGAGGTGATACCATCTCCATATACAAACCATCTAGGGAGGTCATTGAGTTGATGGTCAAGTCAGGGAAAACAAACGAAAGTTGATCATGTAGTCAATATGCTCACGTCCTTAGTTGCATCAGATGACAAATTGGTCGACTCAATCCCATCCTTGGTCGATCCTACTCTCCCATTAGAGAGTGAAACCCAAGCAGTCGATTCATTTCCATCCGTCAACCTCATTCTCCCCTTGGAGAATGCAACCCAAGTGGTTGATCTGATCTCATCATTAGTCAATCCTACTCTCCCACTAGAGAGTAAACCCGATACTGCCCACATTTTTCTCGTTGATACAAAATATATCATGCTGGGGGGAATTCCTCCTTCTCCCGTGGAACCTCCTCCAAGTAATGAGGCCATAATTGTTGATTGGGGTGTGATAAATGGACCTCGTCTTCCCTCTCACATTCCTTTCAAGATTATAATACATGTTTGTGGTTAGGACGTTGATAGACGAAGGTTTGTCCGTTAGTATTTTGTCCTCTATTTCTTGGCAAGCTTTGGGTTATCCTCAACTTTTGCCAGTTACCTAGAATCTGTTAACTTTCAACAGAAGAACCAGTCACCCTTTAGGACTCCTTCCTCAATTTCCCGTAACTTTGGGAGGGAAATCTGTCTTTATTAATGTTATGGTAGTCCAAGACCCCTTGGATTTCGATTTACTCCTTGGGAGGAGTCGCCGATTTTATTATCGGATTAATCGGTAAGTGCAGACACAAACAGATCTCCCTAGTTTCACATGAAACTAGAACAAAACAAGAAAGAATATAAAATTTTCCCTAAGTTTTATCAGGCATACTAACTAACAAGAGGTAAATGACATACCTTTTAAATGTCGTTTGTCCTTGCTAGTGTCATCCTCACTCCGTTCCAAGACTTATGGGATGTTGAACCTGTAAAAGACACAAGCCAACGAAGTGAAAGAAACAACATATACTCAACAAAACCTATGTATGTGATCAAGGAGTCATACAATAAAATAAAAACAATTTTATGGGAAAGAAATATATCACTGTATTAAATATATGAAAAGGAGAATACAACTAATGCCTTGATGTTGTAAGGTCCCTTCCAATAGTTCCTTTCTTCCCACACACTTCCACTCCACATATTTTGATATCAACAATCTATCTTGATAAAGCAAAGCTCAAAGCCAACATACAAGCTCCAAAAACTCCAAGCTACAAAAATCAAGAACTTTCGAACTTTTCCAATCTAACTTTTCCCATGAGAAATATTCTCCTTTTATAATCTAAAAAGGATAGGGTGAGGAGGTTAGTATGATCCCATGAGATCAGGTATGCGACTCACCCTCGAAGCTTCTATTCTAGAACTTTCGAGAAATTCCTCTTTTTCCTTCGTACAAAAATCGTCACACCCTTAACACTGAGAAAACTGTGATGACGTCATAGGCCACTGTGGTGCAACCTATGACGATATACCCTTAACACTAAGCAAGGTGTGACGATCCCTTTTTATAAGGTTTTTGACAAAGGAAAAGTATAATTTCATCTCTCTGGGAAAATGTATCTTCATTCTTATTCAAGGATTAAGGCCATTGATTGTTCTAAAGACAAAGGATAGGTTTACATGATTAACAGTCATAGGGGTGACAAAAATAATTTGTAACAATAGGTCTAAAAGGAATGTCCTGGAAAAATACAAGAATTGAGAAAATTAGTTTCCAGACAGAGTTCTAAAATTGAACAGTTAGTAGTTTTTATTTTCATGTACTTAGTTAATTTAGTTTGGGGAATTAAACAATTTTTTTATTTTCCCATTCCAAATGGATAATTGTTTATGGTTATGGAAGTTAATTTCCATTTTTGAATTCCTTCAATATAAAACAATGAAGGAAAAACAATGAAAAGGGGAGTTTCATTTTTTTGAAAGAGAACAAAGCTTATGCACTACTGTACAAGTCTTTGTTTTTGATACATTATTCTGAATCTCTTTGTGACTTTGAATATTAATGCAAGCAATCAATATTTGGTATTATTACTAGTATTTGAATGTTCAATTTTTAAATTAGAGTATTACCTGGAATATGTGTTGATGAAATCAAAATTGTTTTAGTTGATTATTGTTAATTGATTGGATCTGTTTTATCTTTTATTAGATACATCAGTTCAATTATAATTATGTATATGAATTATTGTTTTGAATTATAAGTATTTGTTAATTATTTAAGCATCTTTATTAATTCATTCTGAGTGGATACATTGCTACATGCATTTTAAAGATCTATATCTTTAGTATATGGTTGCTCTTACTCAAATTTATATACTAAGTCGCATGCATTAGATTAGTTTAATTTTATTTGCAGAATAGATTTAGTTTATTTTCTTTTAAATTGCCATCTTTTTCATCAAAAGAGAAAATAAAATATCCTTTTTCAGGAGTAATTTTAATCAGAATTATTCTACTTTGTAGATAGTTTGAAAGTTGTATATATTTTTCATTTGATAGAAAATAAAAAAAATTGAGATTGCTTAGCAAATGTATTTTTTAGATTTAGTTTAGTTTAGAATACTAAAGGTAACTGGACCTAAACCAGTCTAATTCTCCATTTACAACGGATAAATATCTAATTGGGATCCTGACCGAGCAAAATCATGAATGTTGAACATGGTCATATTAGACTATCAACAAAATATCACTCTTGGGAAAATAAATGGAGCTCACTTCTAGGAAAAATACTAGGAAAATAATAGCAATCACTTGTTGTTATAGTGAAACTCACAGAGGAGTTCACTTTTTACAACCTGGATCTTAAATATTTTTCTCCAAATACACTCCAAAATGCTCCAGAATTATCCCTCCATGGTTTCTCTAGCTCCAAGCTCTTCTTCCCTACTCTCTACTTGTTCATGCCAAAAACATTGGTTGTATAAAAATGTTGTAAATACCCATATGAATTTCCTCTCTTTTCTTGTTTTCTTGACTTACACACTTCCCCAAGATGATTGTATTCATCCCCATGCTCCCAATAACTATGGGGTGTGACTTGTAACACCCACCCTCTTACATGTATTCAATGATTGGATTTGGGGACACTCAATTAGAAATTAGAAGGTTCATATACCAATAGTAATTTTGGGAAGTGGGTTGAATTAATAGAAATGGGTAATTTCCCCTTGGAATCCTCTTAGAAATTATCTTAGACCTTCCCCTCTCTTGTGGATTAATCATCCCCTAGATATGTCCATGTCCCCCAACAATTGGCATCACATTTTATTATTAAAATTCAGAAATATACAATTCTCATATTACATGGACTGGTCATGGACCATTTCATATCTACATTATGAATTAATTAAAATAGGGATTATAGAGAGGAAGTTACATTCCCCATCCCATAAAATTTTGCATCGTCCTCATGCACACTTCGCTGATATACATATACAAATTTACATCACAATGATTAAAGAAATAAAATTCTACAATTTCACAATTCTAGCAACAGTTCCAACCAAAATCTTTTATTCCTCTCAACCCTATGACCCAAGAAATGTACCCCCTTCACTCCCCTCAATCCATAATGATGTATCATTCTTTTTTTAGGGCCCCAACGTAGCTTGAATAGGACTTTGAGATGTGGTTTCGGAACTCTAGCTACTCAAAATGGAGTCTTGCATTCTTATATTCTATTTTCTTAAAAATTGTCAAATATTTGAGGGTATTTCTCCCGCATGTTTTCTTCATTCTCCCATGTAGCATATTCCGAACTGTAGCATATTCATTGAATCTTTACCAAACCTATGGATTTTTTCTTCAGCACATTGAATTTCCGATCCAAGATGTGTACTAGTTCCACCTGGAAATCCCCTTCATGTTCCACTTGTATCACAGTCCAATCAATTATGTGGTTAAGCTTAGGAACATATTTCTTTAAGAATGACACATGAAATACATTATTCACCCTCATGGATATAGGCAATGATAGCATGTATGTATTTGGTCCTATATTTTCTAGGATTTCAAAAGGTCCACAATATGTTGCTGCCAAATTTGGGTAGCTTCCTAATCTTAGCGAACTTATCTTTTCCTTCACATTCAAAAATACATGCTCACCCACTTTAAAATATCTGAAAACTTTGTTCTTGTCTACATTACTTTTCTTCCTATCCTACGAATCCTTTAAATTATGCTTGGCCTTTTTCATCTACTCTTCCATTTCCTTCAACGAATTTGGCTCAATAATTGCTATGTTTGTTGGATTATCCCAACTCATTGGTCTATTACACTTCCTGCCATACAATGCTTCAAACGGGCTCATTTTTAATGACACATGATACCCATTATTGTAGAAAATTCCACTAAGTGGATGTATTATTCGCACTTTGATGGTCGATCCATCACATGCATTATGAGCATGTCCTTAATTATTTTTTTATTCCTCTTTTTTTTCCCATATTAATTTGGGTGATACGTTGTATTGAGATTTAGATTTGTCCCAAAACATTTGAACAAACCCTTCCAAAAATTGGATGTAAATTTTGGATATTTGTTTGAAACAATTGCCTTCAGAACCCCATGTAGCCTAGAAACATCTTTCATGTAGATTTATGCAATATTTTTTGCCTTGTGTGTTGTATTCACAAGAACAAAATGTGTTGCCTTAGTTAATTTATTCACCATCATAATGATCTAATCATGTTTATTCACTGTTATGGGAAACTTAGTAATAAAATCCACTGTGACTACTTCCCACTTCCATTCTGGAATGGACAATTGTTGTAACAGTCTAGTTGGATGTCTATGTTCAATATTTACCTTCTTGCATTCTAAACATATAGCTATATCATTAGCCACTTATTTCTTCATTCCGATCCAGAAATATTGGCTTCTTACAACTGCAATTGTTTTCTAATATATTGGGTGCCCAACATATGGCACATTGTGCATTTCCTTCATCACTGTATTTTTGTACTCAATGGAATTCGACACACATACTTTTCCCTTGTACATGAGAATTCCATCTTCTTTTAGCTCAAAGTCTTTAAATTTCTGCTGAAAATTACCTTGTCGGAATGCTTCTTTCATTTTAAAATAGTGTTGATCTAAATATGTTGTATATGCTAAAGGTTGCAATATGCATTTCATGATCTCTTCTATTGAATGCATCATCCACTTGATTCTCTTTGACTTTGATGTGCTTAATCTCAAAGTCATATTCACTAAGGAATTTCGTCCATCTAGTTTGTATGACATTTAATGTGGGTTTTCCAAACAAATGTTTTAGACCAGAGTGATATTTCCTTAGCTCAAATTCCCTCCCCATGAGGTCATGTCTCAACATTTTTAATGTATGAATAATGGTTGCTAATTCTAGATCATTGATAGCATAATTCCTCTCATGCTCTTTTAATTTTCGGGACTAGTATAATACCACATGAAATTTTTGTGTGAGGAATCCACCAAGCCCTTCCTTGCATGCATCGGTGCACACCAAAAATTCTTCATTTGGATAAGAAATCTTCAATATTAGCACACATTTCAAGATATATTTTAGCTACTGAAAACTCTCTTCACACTTAGAGGTCCATTCAAATTTCAGTCCCTTCTTTTGCAAAGAAGTGATTGGGCCTGCAATATTTGAAAACCATTTTATGAATCTTCAGTATTACCCTACAAGACCCATGAATGATATAACCTCTATCACATCTCTTGACACTACCCATCCTCTAATGGTCTATATATTCTTGGGATCAATTGTTGTCCCTTTTGTGGAAATTATATGCCCCAATTAGTGAATCTTCTTTTGATAAAAGATGCACTTACTTATCTTAGCATACAATTTATGCTCTCTTAAAACTTGCAATACCATTCTTAAATGTTGCTCATATTTTTCCTCTATATTTGAATAAATGAGTATATTATCGAGGAACACAATTACAAACTTGTCCAAGTATTCCCTTAACACTCCATTCATCAAGAGCATAAAAATAGTTAGGGCATTTGATAGCCAAAATGGCACTACCGTGAATTCATAATTCCCATATCTTGTCTTGAGTGTTTGTTGAACCCTGAAAATAACTCTTTTTTTCATCACTTTTTATTACTTACCTTGCCTACCACAATCCTAAATACCTATTAGATATACTATCTATTCCTCCATTTCCATCTTTCTTTAATGCAATCATATTTTAAGTTGCAAAGGGTGAAACTAGACAAACAGTGCATTTCTTTCTAATATTTTCATGAATTATTTTTGTAAAATAATTCTAAAATATGATAGTTATAGAAGCAAAACAATTTTATAGCCATTACCTAATTCTGTAACCAAATCGCAGGTTTGTATAGATGCAGGTATGGTGCAACGAAAATGTGAATTGGAGGAGATGGGAAATCATATCCTTAAGCTTTTTCACAAATCAAATCCAATCCAACGAGTTCCAGATCAACAATGGAGAAAAATCAAAGGCATGGTCAAAGCAGGAGAAAAAGTATGAACGAGCACGGGTTTGTTAGCATGAGTTGCAGATTGAATCTAAGAGATCACATGTTTTTATATCGATATTTCGTTTGAGAAATTCATGCGTTCAACCATGGACCCAACATCTTTTCTATCTTCTCTAAAAATATGAGTTGTTGTCATTATATTCTAAGAACTCACATAGAGTGTCCAACTATATTTGTTTTCAAAAATATATAAAGACCCATGGTTTTAAGGATGGGCATACTTTTGATTTCTGTGGAGAAAACATTTTGAAATTATTGATACAAAGTGTTGTTGTTGATTAAGTAATTTTCCTATGCATTTCATGAGTAATTTTATAGTTTAGATTTGAGTTGACAATATTTATTTCATAGGTTTAATCTAGTAGCGTGGAACCAAGCCGGGAGGGCCCCCTGTGTTAGGATATGTTTCTTTTTCATTTAATGGTTTCATTTCAACAATTAGTTAATTGAATTTTATTTTGATTTTAATGCTTCAGAGTTTCATTTGGTGTGGTGTGAAAATACAGTTTAGGTTGCTCATATAAACCATTAAATTGACAAAGTACTTGTTTAAATTGCATTCTTCATCATTTAAATACTAAAACATGAAATATTATATTATTGACTCATTTTATATAAGTGACGGTTTATTGACTGATCAAAACCAAATCTGTGTTAATTTCTTAAATTATACTGATTGTTTTAATTTCCATAATTGTAATTTTTTTTTCATAATTCAAGCTTTTGTTTCTTAGATTAATAAGTAAATGATTTTCAATAAAAGAAAAGGAAACTAGATACTTGCATAAATTTTTCATTATACTTCATAATTTTATGTATTCCGAGGTCGATGATTAAAAGTAACAGAATTCTCAATTAATAGAATTGAGCGACAATGTTGTCTTGTTGATATCTTCTTCCTTTATACTCACTTTATGATAACCTAATATCAATTCAATCTTGGAAAATATTCTTGCACCTTTTTGATGATCAAATAAGCCATCAATCCTTGGAAAAGGATATTTTTTCTTTATGGCGATCTTATTTAGGTGTCTAAAATCAATACATAACCTTAAGGTTAAATCTTTCTTCTTCACAAAAAGAAATAGGGAACCCCAAGGTGACACACTTGGGAATATATACCCCTTAAAAATTATTGAAGTTGCATCTACAAATCCTTCAATTCTAGTGTGCACATTCTATATGGTGTCTTAGACACTGGGTCAAATCCTGACACCAAATCAATGGAGAAATCAATGTCTCTCTTTGGTATTCAATACTTTCCACTTTATCTTTGACTTCCTCTTCCATATGGGCTGCAAAAATTTGACATCCCTTCATGAAACACATTTTCAACTGCGTAGTTGAAATTGATCTAACAACTACAACTCTTGGAATGACTTGAACCTTACCTTGTTTCCCTTCTTCATTAAGACATGTGATTGTCTTGTTGTAACAATCTAGGAAAGAATGGTGTTTTTCCAACCAATCCATATCAATTAGACAATCATATGAACCCAATGGTATGATGTTCACATCTACCTTTGTGCTAAGTCCATTCATATCTATTGGAAAATATTTAACTAGCTCATTGATTTTGCTCTTATCTCCTATGGCTAACTGAACTAACCAATATTTCTTATGCTTACTCCTAATTTGCAAGTGAAATATTTCAAAACTGTTAGAGTTTATGTAACTATGGCTAGCTCTAGAATCAATTGAAATTTATATGGGATGGTTATCAATCTTATCTTCCACTTCAATCATGGGGGATTGATATTCTGTTTGTTTTTTGTCCAAGGATACATAAATCCTTGACATGTTTCCTCCTATGTCTTCAATGGTTTCATCCTCATGAATTATGTGAACAGTCCTCATTCTTTCTCCTTTGTCAGGGAAGTCCCTATATAAGTGATTTCCCTCACATCCATAACATTGTACAGGTTGTTTACTTGTCCTTTTCAAAAACAAATCTGCAGTCTTGTTCTCATTTTGGGTTGAATTATCTTACTTATTTTCTTGGGAGTTGTTCTTTAAAAAGGGTGGCTTAATTATTTTTGTATTTGATCCTTTTTACCCTTCATATTGTCATTCCATTATTTTTCGAAAGTTGGCCTTCCTCTTCTCTTCTCATAAATACAATTTTCTCTCCTTATGGCTTCCTCCAAAGTATTGGAATTATCATATTATATCTTTTCACTGTAGAAAGAAGGTAACCCACTCATAAACCTTTGGATTTTGACCTTCTCGTCATTTTGACCTTCAATATCTAGTGTGCACAACTTTTATGTCATGCACCAATATCCAACATGCACAACTTTTTATGTCATGCACCAATATCCAGTGCGAACAACTTTTATGTCGTGCACGCGCACCAATATCCAGTGCACACAAAGTTTATACTGCACACCAATATTCATTGCACACAACTTTTTATATTGCACACCAATATTCTGTGCATGCAACTTTTTATACTACGCACCAATATTCAATGTGCGCAACTTTTTGTTCTGCACACCAACATTCAGTGCGCGTTAATTTTTATACCACACACTAATATCTGGGAGGGCCCCTGTGTTAGGCTATGTTGCTTATTTGTTTACTGGTTTTGTTTCAACAATTAGTTAATTGAATTTTCTTTTCAGTTTGATGCTTTGAAGTTTCACTTGGTGTGGTGTGAAAATATAGTTTAGGTTGTTGTTATAAACAATTCAATTGACAAAGTACTTGTTTGAATTGAAGACTTCATTAGTTAAATACTAAAACATGAAATCTTATGTTATTGACTCATTTTATATAAGTGATGGTTTATTGAATGATCAGAACCAAATCTATGTTAATTTCTTAAATTATAGTGGCTCTTTTAATTTCCATAATTGTAGCTTGTTTTTCATAATTCAAGGTTTTGTTTCTTAGATTAAGAAGCAAGTGATTTTCAATAAAAGAAAAGGAAACTATATACTTGCATATATTTTCATTATTCTTCAGGAGTTTATGTTTTCCTAGGTCGATGATTAAATGTAACCGAATTCTCAATCAATAGAATTGATCGAAATTTTTGGCATCATTATCGAGGAAGTGTAAAGGGGAATTTAGTTTTCTTTCATTTTAAATCATGGTAAGTAGGATGCATGAATAGACATAGGGATAATAGAGGTAGATTTGCCAACGGTAGAAGTACACCACGCACCACTTCACCCACTTCATCACATGCTACTGTTATGTTGGAAACTTAGTTGCCATTGATGTCAACCATGGAAAAAGTATGCAGAATAATGCGTAAGAGGAAAGAAAATCTCATGAGAAATAACATTGCAAATATCACGCATAAGACAGAGTGTTGTACAGACAGAGATCCTTTTTAAAGGATCATGGAATCATGACCATTCCCTTTTGAATTTCAGGAGCAAACACAATCGTTCAATCAAGGAGAATTATGGATAATTAGATTGGGATCCAGGTAAGCAAGAGTCGTCTTATCTAGTTGATAAATTTTGGGTATAACCATAGTCGTAAGATAAAACCATTAAATCCTTGACCATTCGATTGGGTTGATGAGTTCTCTGGTCATTCAACATTCATCATTCCAGGGATAAATGAGTTTGAACAAGTGGAATCCACGAAGGCCAAAACCATGAAATAACATAGGCCTTCGATCAATTCCAGAAGAAATCCCCAACTATCAGATCGAACTGATCGATCTTCAGTAATCAATCGAAGTCCAACAAAACTTTATAAAGTTTCAGGACTCCAAAACTTCACCACTTTGACAATTATTGGAGACAAGGCATAGGCATAAAATCATGAAATTGTGAAATCTCTCTAGTTTTCCGATCTGATAGTTAGATAGGTTGAAATCCTAGTTGTTGATCATGGTAATTTGGAATTAACCCTCCGGGCGTGAATAAATTTGAATCAACCAAAATCCATGAAGGTTGAAATGGAGAAATCATGCATACCATCGATCTAATATGCCTTCAAGACCTTCTCAATAGTTTGGTCAAGCAGTCTAGAGAAATGATCCAACAGGGAGACATGTGGCAGAAAAAAATATGACATGTGGCCCAATCAATTAGTGACAAGTGTCAAGTCCCATTTGGCACATAAGGTCTGTGAGAGTCACAAATCAATGTGACATGTGGCTTCACATAAGTAGGAAAATTTTATTAATCGGTGACACATGGCACACATACCATTGGTCCACATCAACCTAGAAGACATCATCATTCCATGTCACTTCGGGATTACGACTTTGGAGGATGTCCAACTACTCCTACCAGCAAAAATGCTTGAAGTGTCGAAGGCCGAAGTTTAGGGTTAATCCAATATTAATTTAATTAAGACATGATGTAATATGGCCACATCATTTTGGGGTTTTGACTCTCCGGGGATGTCTATTCTCTCTTACCATCTAAAACATTGAAATCCCGAAATCCTAAAGGCCCTGAGAAAAAATAAGGATCGTCCATCTAAATACTAGATTAAGTCATAGTCGTTGGATTAAGACAATGGAAGAATAGCATAAGGGGTACTATCAACCAACAAAAACGGGTTTCCCACACTTTATGACCACTTTGGCAGGTCAAACTCCGAGAGTAAAAGAGTTTGAACAATAGGAAATTTTGAAGACCAAAGTCTAGAGGACTTGGTTCCAACACCGATCTCATGATAAAGTAAAGGATTTGATTAGGGGTGTCAATGGCCTAGAAAGTAAATAAGTCAGTGGACATTTGAATAAATTCCTATGTAGAATAATAAGGGAGGAAAGAGAAAGCACTAAAATAACAATGCTTAGAGTGTATAAGCCCATGGTTTCGAGTCTACAATCACAAGGAAAGTGGATTGAGGGAAGCACCTATCTGGAGAATTCGAATCCAGAAACAAGAAAACAATATGTGAAGGAATAAAATGATAAAATGACTTAGAAGGGATTTGAAGTCTTTTAAAATTAAAATCAAATATTAATAAAATTGAAATGTCACCATTAATGTTGATTAAATCAAGAGGTGTAATGGTTCATTATTAAAAGACACAATGGTTCAAATTCATACCTATTGAAATACTATATAAACCAGAAACTGTGGTGGAAAGAAAGTGTCTCTGGAGTCTACATCAGAAGATCAAAAACATAAATAAAGTCCAAGAAATAATGTTGAAGACACTCATGAAGTGAGGGTGGAAGGGAGGAGCTCGGGATGATTGCAGTCCTCTACAGGTTAAAGTCTGTTTCACAAGGGATTTGGTGCTTCCTAGAGTTGGTGCTCTGAAACAAGGGAGTTGGTGCTTCCTAGATTTGGTTCTCTAAAACCAGGGGATTGGTGTCTCCTTGAGTTGGTTCTCAGAAGAAGAAATATTGGTGCCTCTCACAAAATTGTAACTTGTACTTTTTATTGCTATATTTAAATTTTTGTATTCAGTACATTCTTGTTGATCAATTGTTATGATTAATTAATTTGTTAATTAATTATTATTAAAAATATTGAAAAATAAGCAATATTGATTCACCCCCCCTCAGTATTGGTCAATATTTCAACGATTGGTATCATAGAAAGTGCCTTCACCACAATTTAACCACTGGAAGGTAGATTCTGAAGAGATCAAGTGGATCATTAAGAAGGAATATCCTCCAAAAGAGCACCATTGTTTAAAGAAAATGATTATGATTTTTGGAGTATAAGAATGAAAAGTTATCCGATGGCCCTTGGTTGTGATGTTTGGAAATCTGTTGAAAATGGTTACATTGCTCCATCTGCCCCACCTACTGATATTGCTGCAAAGAATCTCTGCAATGACAATTCAAGAGTTGTTAATGCTATTCTTGGAGGATTAGCAAATCCTATATTTGTAAAAGTGATGCACTGTAAATTAGAAAAATAAATTTGGGACAAACTGAAGATATGAAGGAGATGGAAAGGTCAAGAAATATAAACTTCAAATACTCATAGAACAGTTTGAAAATCTAAAAATGAAGGAAGACAAAAATATAGCAAAATATCTACAGAAAGTATATGAAGTTGTCATTTCAATTAGAGCATTAAGAAAAGACATAGAAGACAAATTCATTGTTCAGAAAGTAGTGAGAACATTGAATATGAGATATGATGTCAATGTTTCCACCCTATAAGATAGAGAAAACATAGACAAGATCACAATGGATGAACTCCATGGGACTATCATAGAATATGAGATGAGAACATGGCAAGAAAATACATCTAAAGGGGAAATAGATTTCAAGGCATCAAAATAAAAGAAGAATCAGGAGCACATGTCTAATGAAGATCAACCAGAGATATCTGATGAAGAAGTAGCTAACTTCATGAAGAAACTCAAGAAAGGAACTGGTAAATACAAGAGAAATTTTCCTCTAAAATGATTTAATTGTGGAAAGGTTGGACATTTTTATTCCAAATGTCCCTATCCAAAATAATAAGAAATTGATGATAAATGAATTTTCAAGGAACATAAAAAGAGAAAAACCAAAAAAAAAAAATAAGAGGACCTTTTACACCAAAGAGGACAGTCGTTCATCTAAAGAAAGTGAATATGAAGAGTCAAAACATCCATTTATGGGTATATAAACCCGAGATAATCCTTCTAAAAATACTTTTGATATTGAGGAAAACTTTGAGGTTGAAGGAGAAGTATACCTAGAAGTGGAACTAATCAGTGCTCTAGATGAACTTAGAAAGTATAAAATAAAGAACAAGTTATTGCGGGGACAACTGCTAGAATTTGAAGAAGCACAACAATTAATAGAAAATGAAGTTTCAAAAACCATCAAAGAATCAGAGAAAATCAACATTGACCTAAAGACTCAACTTCAAGAAGCCAAGAGAAATGAGGAAGTATTGAATAAACAGCTCAATGAAAAACAACAATATTGTAAGAAGCTAGAGACTAAAATTATTCAACTAAAGAGAGAACCTGAGAAAGGAAAAAACCAATCAATATTTGAGAACAGTTCAAAAATATTGAATGACATTCTTAATAGTAAAATATTACCAAACTATAAGATGAAACTGGGATATGATCAAGATTCAACCTATGGAAAACAGAAGACTGACAAACATCCAATCAATCATGCATATGCTCTTAGAAACCCCTTAAAAAGGGAAGATAACAAGGGGAAGATGGCACCATTAAAGATTGTTCCTAATAAATAGAAATACAGTGACCAGAAGGAATCCCCCTAATATATATCAACATATCTTCCTTGGATATTTCTACTCTTACAATAATTTTGGACATAAAGCAGTACATTGTAAAGCCTATAGAAAGTACAATCCTAAAAATGTACAAAGATATAAGAACAACAAGAATAATGCAGAGAAAAGAAACTATAATTCATTATCTCCTTTACAAGATTACAATGTTGAATGTCACAAGTGCAACAATTATGGTCATAAATCCAGTAAATGTAGATTTACAATGCAATCCTTGAAGACAATTATTCCCAACAAAAATGATAAAAGGATATGGAAAGAAAACCATGTGGAAGAAGAGGCAACAACATGTAAAGTAGCCATGTATGACAAGAAAAAAAAGTGCCAATAGTATATAGACAGTTGATTCTCTAAGCATATGAGAGGAGATAAAAACAAATTTCTCTCTCTGACAAAGAACGAAAAGGCAAGTGTCACATTTGGAGATAATATATCTGCCAAAATAATTGGAAAAGGCATAGTCACTTTGGGAAAAAAGAAATATAAACAAGAAAATGTGCTACTAGTTTAAAATCTAAAGCCTAATCTTATAAGTGTAAGACAAAATTGTGATCAAGGACATATACTCATTTTTTACTCCCAAAAATGTGAAATAAGGAAGGAAGGACCAGGAAAATTAGTAGTTATTGCACCAACAACCTAAAGTAATATATATATTTTAGATATTGAAGAAGAAGAAGAATGCTACATGAGTCAAGTAGATGAAAGTTGGTTGTGGCACAAAAGAATGGGACACTTGAGCTTTGACAATCTGATCAAAGCTAGTAAAAAGGAAGCAGTGAAGGACATGCCAAAAGTTATAAAACCTTCATACCATGTTTGTAAGAATTTCCAACTTGGGAAGCAGATAAGAGTCAAATTCAAGACAAAAGTATACTCTACATGAATACCTTGGATATTGTTCACACTGACCTATGTGGATATTGGAATACTAAGAGGGGGGGGTGAATCAATATGAGCACTTTTACCACTTTTAACCACAATATATAAACTTCAACATTATCAACAATGTTCAATAGTATATCATAAATATATCATCAGTATTTCATGTGCATATATCATCAGTATATCATGAGCATATAAACATAAGCATTGTCACATCAAGTACACAATACACCAGAATTTACATGGAAACCCAAACGGGAGAAAACCATGGAATTCTTTCTTATATATCAAGAAGTAATTCATAGGAAGAACCAAATTCCCAATTCTCCAGCTACAACTGGAAGGAGGATACAACCCCCTATTTACAGGCTCCAACCTGAAGGAAGTTACAACTCCCTGAATTTTCCGGATCCAACCAGGAGGCTCCAACCCCTTGGGTTCTCCAACTCCAACCAGAAGGTGGCTACAACCACCTAGTTATCGATCTCCAATTTAAAGGAAGCTCCAGATCCATGATTCTCCAGCTCCAACTGAAATGAGGCTACAACCCCCTTTCCTTTCCTCGTCCTTCTACCCTTAAGTATAAGTGTAGACCAACTGTCACTACCACAATCATTTCCATTGTCACTACCACTATCACTGCCACTGTCACTGTCACTGTCACATCAACCTGTAACCTGACACCCTGTCATTATATCCAACCTGTCATTGTCAACCTGTCACATCAACCTGTCCAACCAATCATTGTCACAACAAATTTTCCAAGAAATCACTATCTCATCCATAAAACCAGATCCACTCTCATATACATGCAATTCATGCTAATATCATCAAGAAAATATCTCAAACTATATGCTTAATATCACCAACACATGCCTCTACCAAGCATCGCCACATACCATCACAAGATATGTGTCTCAACCAAGTACCAACCTGTACCATGCATTAATCTGTACCTCAACCTGTACCATCAACAAGTGCATCAACCATGCAACAAACCTGTATCACCACCTGTACCACAACAAGTGCATCAACCATGCACCAACACATCTACCATACCATGTTCCAACCATGCACATCAACCAAGTACATCAACATCATACCATATACCATAATATATCATCAAACATATGCCAAGAATATGTGCCAAATGTGTACCAAGAATATGTCAAGATCACCAAAAAATGCCTCTATCAATGTACCAATACCAATAACATCATCAACCATACAACATGCCAATTATGTACCTCAAACGAGTGTCATATCACTCATTATATGCCTCAACCAAATATAATAAACCAAGTGCCACAAACCATATGCCAAGAAATGTCTCTCAACCATATACCATATCAAGCATCAATCATGTACCATATACCATATACCATACCAACAACCGTATGCAGATTTGTACCATGTCATCAATGAATCATCTCAAAGAACCAATGCATGTCCCTCATTCATACATCACCATACAACATATATGTCTCTCAACCAAGTAAAAGCATCTCAAATATGTAAACTATAAGAACATGTTGACACTTTAATCCATTAGGACCGAAACAAAAACCTCACGAGGATACAAACCCCCCTGTGTTTTTATAGAGTTGGTACTCCTCTATTATGATTTTCATGGGGATCTAGGTCTTCAGAATGTGGGAATTTCATAGAAGTCCATCATGGTAATCAAAAGAAAGTAAAAATGTAAAAATGGAAAATGTTTTATTTTCTTTTAAAGAAAGTTCCTGAGAGTGGACCAGGAACCACACACATTCACACATTTAAAGTAAATAAACAAAATTTCCTCACATCCATCATAGATGGGCTAAATATTTCTGATCACATAAAAAATAAAAGAAAATGATTTGCATGCATAAGAGAACTTTGAAAGAGTGATACATGGGAAACTCAAATAAAGATAACAAAAGATCAACCTCAAATACTTTATATTCAGAAAACTGGGTTACAAAGTACAATCGAGATTGTTCCCAAAATAACTCTCTTGAAATTTCTAAAAAATATATAGTTTATTGCATATTCTCTGAAATTTAAATGTGTTTTTCATAAATATTGGGATTGGGGCTCTCGTGGACCATAAATAATATATATATAAGAATGAAGTTTTTAGAAAGAAGAAAGTGGGCGGTGGAAGACAACAAGACCTGGTAAGAAGAAAAAGGAAATTAGTTGTCTTCGGTTAAACCTTTATATTTAAAGAGGTGGAGTAACTGGATGAAGAACTCGATAAAGAAAGAAGTATGTGATCAGTATGAACTTACTATGATGGTATCTCTCCTTGTCACTTTCTTGTTGATGTCCTTTTATTGTTTTCATCTACGGTTACAAGAACTGTCTCAACTGCCTTTTTCACTTCATCGGTCAGTTTGTCAATAGATTTTTTAAACCACTCCTCAATGAAGCTTCTCATTGGCACCACGTTGATTTCATGCCGGATTTTTATATTGAAAATCTCACCCTCCAAGTCCCTTAGATCAATGGAAATATTACGCAAAGCTTCTTCAATATCTTGATTTTTTACTGAGTAATCCACTAGCCATTTATCTACGTCATCTTCATTATACTCAAGAATTCCATAAAACGTTTTAAATGATAACCCTTTAAAGATATCAAATTGTTCGTCACAAGATTTATTGGTTAGGAGCAACGAGTTGAGAATCAATTTGGGGTCTTGGACCTCATTGGTGCTCCCGGCTAGGTCTATCTCAGTCAGCCTTTTGAATAATTCTTCTCTCCTTGTTATGGCTTGGCTGCATGCTTGGACAATGATATTCAAGTTCTTAACATTTTCCTTCCAGCATGCATTTGGTTTTTTTATCTGGTTCGGAGAAGGGAGATCCTCCTCTCTTGTTCTCAACTTTGTCATATTGGTAACTTTAAAACCAAAGGGTACAACCACATCAAGGTAATAAATCCTCCTGTAAATATTCATGGAATGCATGTTCCCTCGTTCCAAAAGAGACCATGTTATTTGACATCTCCCAAGCCTCTGTAATAAATTTCATTCTTTTATTAATGTTATTTTCCACATAGCCCCGGGATGATGTGAGTATGCTTGAATACCCTTTCAGTTTTGGTGTAGGTGTGGTAGGCCCAATTATTGTTAAAGGACTAGCAAGTACTAGAAGAGGCATCAAAGCTTCTTCCAATTCTTTGACTCTTTCCTTTAACTTGGAGTTCTCTATTTCAACGCCTCCAATAGAATCGTCTAGAGCATATCTAGTTGCTTGGTGAATTTGGTAAATTTGGGAAGGCCGCATGTTCTGTAGGTTAACCTCTAAATGAGATTTCCCCTTTTTATTCTTTACATCTCTTTACTCAATAATTAAATTTTTGGAATCCTTGTCAAAACAAATGCTCTGAAATACACAAGACTCTTCTTCATAGAAGGTCTCACTCTCAATTATTTCCATCAGAGGATTATAGTGATCCATTTCCTCTGGTTAATCAACGTTGGGGAACACTTTTTCGATGTCAATCTCGAGTTCCATATCCTTAAGGGAGAGGTCACAAATGTCGCTTTCGGCTCGAGGTCCCTCCTTTTCTTGCAAAATGTTTTTCCTTTTCTTCCTCAAGGGAAGTTTATGGGATCTTTCAATTTTTCCCGAAGGAGGGTTCTTAGCTCCTCCACCTGAAGAAATGTGGGTCACTTTCTTAATTTGGTGGGCCATTGGAGCACTACTCTGAGATGTTGTACTTTTTGGAGTGAAATTTGGGGATTGGGCACTCTTCTCGTTGGGACCTTTTGCTTTTTGTTTGTACGATTCATTGATGTTGAGTGTTGTTTCCAAGTCGCCAATGTCATAAGCAAGAGTGTTCAAGTCATTATCTACATCTTCATTCAAAATAGTATTAATAAAATAATTTTTGAGTTCAATTGCCAGTAGATGTTCTACAAAAATTCCGCTAGGGTCGAACACTTTTACCCATTCAACATATCTTAGATTCAGGCTGTGGAAGTGGCCTACAAATTCATCAACATTGTTCATATTTTTGAATATGAAGTCCCCAACTTTCCAAGGAAGAGGTATGGATTGTTTTTTTCTCTTTTCATGGAAAAAATGCAACCAGTACTTATACTTCCTTTCTATTTCATTAACAAACATTTTGTCAGATATGTGGCATGGAAGGAAGGAAGGATTTTCCTTGGAACTGAAAATCCTTATGACATTGTAATTCTCCATTTGTTCCAGTGTCCCCTTCCTATCTAGGAACTTACTTGCCAGGTCAAAAATCCTGGGAGTGTCCTTTCCAAACATCAAAACTTTAAAAACTGAGACAAAATCATTAAAAACTTCATAAAAATGTTGGGAGACTTTGTGACTCCATAATGTTTGATACCAGAAGGTTACCGGGTCAAATTCACATATTACCTTCTTACACACAGATAATCTCGAAAAATGACAGAAATGTGCTATCGTGAAAACCAAACAATATGACATAAATAATTTATTCTCCTTCTTGCATTGTGAAAATTGGGAAGAGATTTCAATGGAAATCAACTTTCCCCAATTGAATATGGCATGTTCCTTGACCGTAAATTATAAAATGTAAATAATCATGCGGGAAATTATGGCTATAGTTTCTTGTCTTGTTACCCTCATGAACAACCAAGCAATTTCCTGAAAAGGATTTTTAAATGAACCAACCTGTAATATCGCGATGTCCTCGGGGACGGTCGTTGGGTTCTCCAGGAACTTAGATAACAGGTCCAACCCATTGTCATGCATTTTTAATAATTCTCTGCAATATTCACCCTTGAACGCAAGCATTGGCTTGGGAAGTCTCAACATCTTACAAAATACATGAGGCAATAGAGAGATAAGGGAATGGTCTCGCAATTGAATGATATGTTGGCTTGGAATATATCTCTTGAAGCACCAGAAGACCAACTCCTTACAGTCGAAAACCTTTGGGATGCACCATGCACGAGCAATTCCAGATGTCCAGATTACTTCCTTCTGGGAAGAAGGGGATGAGTAGTAATAATATGCTCTTGACCACTAAAACTCTTGGTCCTCACACCCAAAAAATTTCAATGTATCTCCACAGAACTATTATCAATTTGTTGCCATAAGTTGACGAAAACGTTCCTTTTCTCCAAATAATGTTTAAAATGAATGCTTGAGATGGATAATATAATCCTCTGCAAATCTCAGTTTAATGTGTTTTAATAGGAGATATCCTCGAGCCCTTCTCTCATTAATGAAAATATTTACGGAACATGCACGATGAGTTGTTAGCATTAAATAATACTAAATGCGTATTAGGAAATGCATGAAGGTGTCAAGGACTGATCGGAGCGAAATAGGATTCGATATTTTTGAGAACCTGGGAACCCGAGAACCCGCGACTGCAGAAGGTCGAAAAATGACTAAGTGTTGAAACACAGTTAGTCAGGCTTAACAAA
>SNQJ01S0016563.1:45401-57661 GCA_010110895.2 Picea sitchensis | reverse complement strand
ATGAAAAACCTATATCACAGAACATGGGATATGAAATATTGACCCTGCCAACCCGAGAACCCGTCATTGCGAAATTGGATAAGTATAGGATAGCACGACGGTCGATTAGACTCGTGATGGGAGGATATGTATGGAGATGGGGATCTACAATTCCACCAACCCGAGAACCCATAAACTCATCATTTTGGAAAAACGACTAAGTATAAGAACTAGAAAGGGAGAATAGAAGGGAAAAAGGAAATGGGGAAAACAGGTAAGTATAGAAGATGGAAAAGAAAGGGAGAAAATAATTTGGGAAAATCGAAAAGGGGAGGGAAATTTTGGAAGCAGGAATTGATCTCAACAACAAGATCCAACTGTGCGATGATAACCCCCTGTGGGTTGTCAATAATCCAAAATATCGCATGACCAGGTGCTTTCGCCCATTGGGCTATGGAGTCAGAGTAAAAATATACAAATTGAACAAACATAAAATTATGTACAATGAGAATGAACGGTATTAGAAGAAGAAACCTTTCAAATGTTTCTCATTGACAAGAGTCATTAATATTTTTCCTTTCATGTCTTGGATAATATAGGAGTTAAATCCCAATATCTTATGGACGACATATGGTTCAATCCAGACTGCTTCGAACTTTGTATGCATGGATGACTTATCCTTGGCCTTGTTCCAAAGTAGCACCAACTCTCCCTTCTGGAAGTTCTTCGTAGTTGTGCTTTGATCAAAATATCTCTTGACGCTCTGTTGGCTCTGAGAATTTTGATTCAGGGCTTTACTTCGTTCCTCTTTCAACTTCAACAATTGGTTGATTCTCTTTTGGATGGGTGAACTATCTTTTGTTTCTTTAGTATTAATCACAAATATAAATGCATTGAGCTCGAGGCTAATCGTAATTTTTTCCTCTTTCCCATAAACCAATATATATGGAGACATCTTTGTGCTATCCTTCGAGGTCATTATGATTTCCCATAATGCTTCCGTCAACTTCAAATGCCAATTCCTTTGGTTGCTATCAACGGTTTTCTTCAGTATTTGCACCAGTGTTTTGTTTTTGGATTCAACAAGGCCATTACCTTGTGGGTAATAATTCGATGATTGACACATGATGATTCCATATTGTCCGCAAAACTTCGTGAATTTTGACTCGATGAAGATCGAACCATTGTACGTGATAAATTTATTAGGGACACCAAATCCTGACAGAATGTTGTCTTTGAGGAATTTAATCAGTTCTTCAACATCAACCTTATTTAGTGCCACTGCTTCTATCCGTTTCATGAAATAATTGGTATTTGTTAGAATGTACACATGCCCCTTTCTATATTTTGGATTAATCGGCCCAACAACATCAATTCCCCTTTGGGAAAACCATTTTTCTACCACAATCGGCTGCAAAGGCATCGCAGATTTCTTCATTTTTCCTCAAAACTGCTAGCATGAAAAACATTTCCTTATTGTGGCATACGAATATCTGAAGATTGATGGCCAGTAAAATCCTTCTCTAATTATTTTGTGGGCGGTTGTAGTAGGTGCAAAGTGTCCACCACATATTCCCTCATGGAATTCTCTTATCAGTTCTTGGGCTTGATTTTCATCAACGCATCTTATCAGTATACCATCAAATTTTCTTATGAACAGTATGTCATCAATCAACGTGTATTGGTTCACCTTCATCTTCAGTTTCCTTCACTCCTTGGGATTCATTGTGATAGGAAATTTCTCGGACCTTAAGTAGAATATAATATCTGCATACCATTTTGAATCAGCTAATGGTTCTCCGAATGAGATTGAAATCATCCCATCGACCGAGCCCCCATTCACGATGATATTGCATAAACCTTGTCCCTTGATTTCCTTTAAAGGTTTAATCTCGATATCATATTCTTGTATCTTTGCCAACTAGTTAGCCCATTTTCCTTCTCTCAACTATTGATTTAGATGCATCTTCACTGGTGATGAGGGAACATAGGTTATAACATGGGAGTTTAATATGTATGTATGAAAGTGCGCTACTTCTTTTACAAGAGCCAAGGCTTGCTTCTCCAGTTCTGAATACCTCAACTCATAGTTGTTTATGGTTTTTATCATAAAACTTATTGGGAGTTCTTCTCCATTTCTATTTTTATGAGTGAGAGCAGATGCAACGACTATCTCTGCAGCAAACAAATAGGTAATGAAGTCTCTTTGGAAATATGGAATGATGAGGACAAGAGCAGTGGTGATTTCTCCTTTGATATTTTTGAATGCCTCCTGAGTGTCTACTATCCATTCGAACCTCTATTCCTTTTTCAGCAACAAATTGATCAGCTTTACGATGCTTCCGTAGTCAGGAAAATATCTTCGCACAAAATTGATTTTAACGAAGAATGTCCATAATACCTTCTTGGATGTCAAGGGTTTGAGCTCGTTTATTTCTTTAACTCTTTCCAGATCTATGTAAATTCCTTCCCTTCATACAATATGTCCCAACAACTTTCCTTAAGTCACGACAAACAAACATTTCTTTCGATTCATAGAAACGTTGTATAATATACATATTTCAAAAACCTTTCCTAAAAGATGGATATGATCCTCCCTTTTCTTTGAATGCACCGTCAGGTCATCTTGGTAATCTTCCATAAACTTTCCTATCATCCCATTGAATTCATGATCCATGGCCCTTTGGAATGTGGCTCCAACATTCTTCAAAGCGAAGGGCATTCTAGCATATGTATATGTCTCCCATGGTGTGATAAATTTTGTCTTTTCACCATCTTCCTCAGCCACCAAGACCTGGTTATATCTAGAGAAACCATCCAACATGGAACCAATTCCACCATTGATACCACCAAGATCAATCCTGGTGAACCTGATGAGCCAGAGGAAGGAGAACGCCTCTTTCATTCACAGATGTGGTGAAAGGAACTCATATGCACTTCATCATTAATATAGGTAGACAAAAAAGCCTCATATTAATAGAGGTCATCAAGCGGCTATCCCTACCAAAAAATTCACACCCGCAACCTTACACCATCATATGGATCTGTCAAGGAAGAGATCTTCACGTCAGCCAATAGTGTCGCTTGTCGTATGACATCAATCCATTCAAAGATGAGGTATTGTATGATGTTTCTCCCCTTGAATTTTGTGATGTTATTTTGGGCCAACCTTATTTATGGAAACTCCATGTTGTATATGATTCTAGGCCTCGCAGTGTTATTATTACTTTGAACAAGAAATTGTACACGATACCCGAGGTAGTCGCACCTAGTTTTATTTCCTTGATCGTTTTCCAACAATGTAGGAAGGTCATTTCTCAGATCAGAGGGTTTGTCTTCTTTGTCATTCACTCTTCGAGTGAGAGAAAGGTTACAACCACTTACATGGCCTTCGCTTCCTACCTCTACATGAAACAAAAGAAAGTGGATAAGGTCATGGAATAATACAAATACATCTTATCATCACCTACTGCGGTACCTATGCACTGTCAGGTCAAGCATCCCATAGATTCGAGCCCCAGTGCACTGCTACCCAATGGGTCAGTTTATTGTCACACTTTACTATAAAATGAGGAGATCAAGCGTTAGATCCAAGAACCTCTCCACAAGGGGAAGATATAACCCAACTCATCACCTTGTGGAAGCCCAATCATGTTGGCGCAGAAGAAAGATGGGACCTGGAAACTCTGCATTGATTATTGATCCCTAAATAAAATCACATTCATGAAGTGGTACCTAATTCCCCAAATCGAAAATCTCTTTGATCATCTCAGGGGGGGGAAATACTTCAGTAGTATTGATCTGAAGTCTGGCTACCATCAGATCCCAATAGAATAGACAAATGTATGGAAAACTTCCTTCAAGTCAAAAGAATATATTTTTGAATGGTTGGTCATGCCATTTGGTTTGAAAAATGCCCCAACAAATTTCATGAGGATGATGGACTGTATCTTATGGCCTTTCACTAATTATTTTTTAGTGTTGTATATGGATTACATCCTCATCTACAACAAGACTTGGGCAGAACACTTGCACCATATTCAATAAGTTCTACACACTCTGCGGCAGCACAAGCTATATGCCAACTTGGAAAAATGCTCCTTCGGAATGGAAAGGGTCCAATACCTAGGATAAATTATTGATGTGCATGTTGATCCATCCAAGATACAAGTCATTTGTGACTGGCTAGCCCCAACCACGCTCACTGAGATTCAGAGCTTCTTAGGCCTTGCCAATTTATATCGCAGGTTCCTGTTGGGATTCTCCCATACTGCATGGGCCCTCATCCCAATAACCAAGGGTGGTGTTAAGGAAAAGTTTGTATGGGGTCAGTCCCAACATAAAGAATTCGATGATATGAATCAACGCTTGTTCTCAACACCAGTGCTTTCAATACGTGACCTGCAACAACCTTTTAAGATCGAGAAAAATGCTTCAGACTATGTTGTGGGCATAGTCCTCACTCAGCACAACCACCCCTATCATATGTCATCTATAAGTACCCTACTTACAACAAATAAATGTACACCATTGTGCAAGAATGCCGCCAGTGGAGGAAATAGATTCTTGGAAAGGAGACAGTAATCCACACTGATCATAAGTCACTGTAGTTCATGCAAACACAAGGAAAATTGCAGAATGACCTCCACTAGAATTGGTCCACATATTTGCAGCAGTTCCACCTCAACATCAAGTATCAAAAAGGAAGTACCAACTAAGTCATTTATTGCCTCATCCGAACTCCAGTCATGACACTCACGACAATGTTAGACTCTTGCATCCATGAGACCTCCAGATGGCCCCACCTCTATGAGACAGATCCTGACTTTTCCACAACCTACCAGATGTTGGGCGCAAACAAAGTTGTCACTAATTTCCATATCTAGGATGGGTTATTGTGCCATATAGGCCATATATGTGTTCCATCACGCGAGAAAGCGAAGATGATATGGGAATCCCACTATAGTCGGGTGGAAGGACACTTCGGCGTGGAAAAGATAGTGGCACTTTTGCAGTGACATTTCGAATGGACGAAACTTCGACAGGATGTCAGCAAGTATATCCAGTCCTACACTACCTGTGCTATTGGAGAACCAACAACTAAGAAACAAGGCATGTACACTCTTGTTCCTACTCCTGATAGGCCCTGGGAATCCATCTCAATGGACTACATGCCGGTCCTTCTGTACACAAAGCGGGAAAACTGTTGTGTTTTTTTGGTTGTTGATTTCTTATCCAAGATGGCGATTATGGATGCCTGCAAGAAGAGAATCACAGTGGAGGCCACTGCCAAGATCTTCTTTGAATGAGTCTAGATATACTTTGGGATCCCACAAACCATTATCTAAAATTAGGACAGTTCATTCCTCATCACATTTTAGTCGAGCCTCTGGTCACTATTGGACAACAAGCTCACCAAGTCCATTGCCTTCCATCCCTAGAGGGATGTTCAAACCAAGGTTGTCAAGCAGATGATCCTGCACATATTACACATGTACAATTATGAGAACCCCCACATCTGGTATGAGAGTCTTCCATATGTTCAACATAGCTACAATAGATCCATACATAGCTCAACTGTACACATCCCCTTTTAGGTGGGGCTAGGATTTCAACCATTGGGTCCCATGGATGTTGCACTACCCCTTGCATCCACCCAGGGAAACGCGTCGCATGATGCAACTAAGCTGACAAAGAAATTTGGTTCATTGAGTGAATTAAGCACATCCACCAACAATTTCATGATATTTTACATAATTCCAATGCCAAGTACAAGTAGTTCCATGATCAACACTCGGTGCCACAATAGTTTCAGGTGGGAGACAAAGTTTGGTTGCACTTGCAAAAAGAATGCCTTACAGGGCCTCATCAAAATCTTCATCCACTTTGTTATGGACCTTACACCATCACCAAGGATGTGGATGAAACCTATTTTGAGCTCAACCTTCCCACCTTCCCTGTCTTGCACCCAGTGTTCAATATGGACCTCCTTCAGCCTTATTTTCCACCATTAATGGACACCTCAGAGATAGCACAACAATTGACACCAACATACCTCAAGCTTGACTGCATGGAACAAGAATCCACTGAACGTATCATGGAACCACAGGTCAAGGGAACTTGCCACCAGAGGATCCAACTTTATCGGCTTGTCAAAGCAAGGCAGCTCTTGCACCAAGGCAAGTGGCTCACTCGGGGACAAATTCAGCAAAACATTCCTCATCTGATGGGGGCACTCAACACAATGGAGACCATTTCTTCCTAAGTGGGGAGGATTGATCTATGAGGATCTAATTTGACATTGACCTTTTCCAATTATCTCAAAATATTTTTTTTCCAACTTACTATTTTTAGCAGTTTTTCGTGTCCCAAACTTACAGGGCCATTTTGAGGGCCTAATTGATGTTTTTCCATGATCGGACACCCCAAAATTATACATAGTATTAAATTAAGTCACCTAAAATAATATCCTCGTCAATACCTCTCTAACAAGCTATCGTGTTCCCTTAATGGAGATCGTATGCAAAAGTTACAACCTCGGGAAGTTGATGCACTAACTTACCCCAATGGGGCCCACATGACTTTTGGCGCTTCATCTCCTAAGGTTAGAATTTTGGATGTCTATGGTTTTGGAATTCATGTTTATTGTAAAAGTTCCTTCAGAGCCTCATGGTACTCATCTTCTTGCATAGCCATCACATCTCTTCTCAAAGATACACTACCACCATTCTAGCAAGCTTGTTTTCAGTCTGTATTTTACAGTTTTCAGCATATTTCTTATTTAATAGAATTTAAGTTTTACTATATCTATGTTATTTTTCATTGTTTCTATGTGTTAATATTATAAATCAGTGGTTTCATTTCGTTCCTCTCATAAATATGGATCAGTCGTATCAGAATTTTCTGCTCCTTGTCGTCTTTTAATGCATGTCCCCGACATGGTCAGGGTATAGAGAGTTGGGTCTCAACCTTAGTTCTCTTGAGGAAAACAACTCTCTCATTCCCAATAAATCGTCCATGGTAGGTGAAAATAGATATGATGGGACATGAGATCCTTTTAAAATTTTGCTCGAGGAATGCCTTGAGCAAGAGAGGAATGAGATGATGGACATATTTTCACAAATACTTCGACGATCATCGACAAGCGACGCATCCACCTCAAGCAGAGGCGTCCCCCCCTTCAATAAATAAATCAATTTTGATATTCCTATATTTGAAGGTCAAATAGATGCAGATGTTGTATATAAATGGTTAAACCTTCTAGAAGGGGATTTTTTTGTCCACAACTTTTTCGATAGAGAGAAGATTACATTTGCACTCCTCAAGGTCATCCACCATGTCAAAGATTGGTGGGAGACTTTATGTGAGAAAAATGAAATAGAGGGATACACATTATTTGCATTTGCACCCACTTGGGGTTCCTTTACGGATGTTATTAAGGAACAATACTATCCTGTTGGAAGTTATGACGACTTGTATACAAGATGGACCACACTGTGGCAGGAAAGAGACCAACCAGTGCCATAGTTCACCAAAGTCTTCCATACCTTGCACACCAAGTTGGGTATCAAATATTTTGAGTGACATATGGTTCTCAGTACCACAGTGGTCTGCATAGGTATATCTAGAAAGAAATGGATTTTTTTCACATCTCATCCTTATACGTGGCCTATCGATATGTCATCAAAATCGAGTTGAAGCTTAAAAAAAAGATGCGCCAGTTTGGGTCTGGGAACCCCTCACAGTAGAAGCAAGGAAAGGGTAGCCCCAAATCGAATAACAAAGGATAGAAAAAAGTTGGGAAACCTCAGGAAAACCATTCCAAGCCACAAGAAAATAAGTACAGTGGGAAGACGAAGAAATATATCGGGAAGTGGTGTGACTTCCATAAGAGCCCCTGGCATAACGTTGTTGATTGTCACTCAAATAAATCATTGGTTTTTGAGGTAAAATCCTCTTAATCAAATGCACATTACGGCTCTGAGTAAGAACCAGAAAGGGGATACGAATAATTGACATGAAATCCAGTGCCACTATTGCTACCTCCAAGATCGATCTCGGTGAACCTAATGAGTCAGAGGAAGGCAAGCGCCTCTTTCATTCACATATGTGGGTAAAAGGAACTCCACTACACTTCATCGTTTATAGTGGTAGCTAGAAGAACCTCATCTTCGCAGAGGTCATCAAGAGGATAGCCCTTCTGACAATGTTGCACCCACATTCCTACACCATTGGATGGCTCTGTCAGGGAAGCGATCTTCACGTCATCTAATAGTTTCACCTGTCATACAACATCAATCCATTCAAAGATTAGGTATTGTGTGATGTTTTTCTCCTTGAATTTTGTGATGTTCTTTTGGGAAATCCTTATTTATGAGCCTAGGACTCGCAGTGTTATTATTACTTTGAACAGGAAACTGTACAGGATACTTGAAGTAGTCCCACCTAGTGTTATTTCCTTGATCTCTACCAAGCAATGCAGGAAGGTCATTTCTCAGACCGGGATGTTTGTCTTCTTCATGATTTTCTATCAGAGTGAGAAAAAGGCTACAACCACATCCATGGCCTCCATGATAGACTTCTCCATGGATCATAAGCAAGTGGATAAGGTCATGAAAGAATACAAAGACATATTCTCATCACCTACTGCGGTACCTCTGCATTGTCAGGAAAAGCATCCCATTGATCTAACCCCCAATGCACCGCTACCCAATGGGCCAATATATCACCGCTCTCTACTAGAAAATAAGGAGAGCAACCATCAGATCCAATAACTTCTTCACAAGGGGCACATCCAACCGAGATCATCACCTTGTGGAAGCCCATCGTGTTGGTGCAGAATAAAGATGGGAACTTTCGAATCTTGATGCAGCAGCATCGCCAGCAGCAAGTGAGCGTGGAGGCGGAAGATAGCTTGGATGAGCGCAACGCATTTTTTCACATGTTGAAAATGTTTTGAAATATTTTGAAAGACTAAGGAAGGAATATTAATGAAATAGTTAAGGAAGGCATACGTGCATTTATGAATAAGTGATTGTAAACAGATCTTGAGCAATCTGCTCTCATCTGTCGATGTAAAAGGCATTTATGCCCAGTTAATGAAAGTAGGTAGATTTAAATTCCAGATTAGACAGTTTTAGGAACAGGAGGGAAAATGACTATAGACACCCTCATCTTTGTATCATTGTATCAATCAAAATTAGATTAATTAAGCACATTAGCATAGAGAAGAGGAGAGTTGTAGAGAAGAACTCATGTACAAAAAATATGAATTAATATATGAAGCTTTGATTCAGATTCATGGTGTTATGATGCTTTCTGTGTATACATGCTAATTGATCTGCTTATGGTTGTTTTATTCTCTCTGTCATGCATTTGTTGTTATGCTATGTATGTATGATTTCATGTTAAGTGTTTGGAGTCTGAGAGAAGAAAGAGAATGAGTTTCAATTGTTTCTCTTCCTGAGAGAGAATTTCTTGCAAGAAGTGCAGTGAAACGTCTGCAAGGAGTGCGTTGACAAAGGTTCAGAGTTTATCTCTGAAAGCTCAGGAGGGATATCGTTATTCTCATTTTAGTAGAAGTGCAAGACAAGCACAGAAGCCATGCAAGGTGTGCGCAAGCTGGTCGAGACCTTAGAACTTATCAACTAAGGTTAAGATATTGAAGGACTATTGTTGCAGAGAAAGTACACAGAGTTGTGAATTCAAGTACGGTGAAGTATTTAAAGGATTGTCGCAAGGAGTGCGTGTAGGAGTATCCTTGAAGACCTAAGTTTGTGAAGAAATCTCAGAAGGGTTAGGGCCTTTGCATCATTCAAGAGAAAGCAGGAAGCTCAAGTCGTTGTGCAAAAGTTGCACCCTAAAGAAGGATCGCAGAGTCGATTTTTAGCCAGAGGTACTTGAGGAGGAACTGAACGGTCGAAATTCTCTGAGGAGAACTCCCGAAATAGCGAGGACTGTAGGATCCAAGAAAGTTGCAGGGAAGTTAAGCGTTGGACAAACCCACCTTCGAAAGGCAGGATTTAACGTGGACCGTTGATTTCAATCTTAGGCCGTCGAAATCATTTCAACATTTCAGGGGTCATAAGTCTAAAGTGTGGATGAAACCTTTGGTTGATCAAATCCCCGAAACGCGAAAAGAGTTTCGTTTATAAAGGTGAAGGGTGACGAGGTCGGAATTTTGGAACTTCAGAATTCAGGATTTCGGAGGTCCTAAGGGCGAGTGATTGGGACACAGAGGGGAGGAAAGCTCGAAATTAGAAATCACGGTAAGATATTTGTCAGCATTTCAGGAATTGGCGTTTTAGCATTCCCGTTGATAAGGAGTAGAGCACTCCACATAAGAAGCTCTGAAATCGCGAAACACGAAATACCTTTGGAAGTGCGTTTTGACATTTTAGCATTTCAGGATCCAGGATCTTGAGGAGACAGTGTTTTAGAATCGAGATTTTTGAACTCCTGGTTCACGAAATCCCGGGGAAGAAAACCATTTTGGCATTTCGGTAATTCGGGGTCCAGAAGGTATAGGAGGTAAAGAGTATGAGATCAAGCATCACAAACTCCCGGTACTCGAAACCATGCCAGCCATCGGATCAGGGGAGGATCACAGCCATTGATCTCCTTGGAAATGAGATAGCAGCATTTCGGTATTTCGGGGTTCCACATACTAGGAATGTTGATGACAAGGAGCGGAAAATAGTGAAGTGGAAATCCCGAAGTCGCGAAGTGCGACAGGACCTAGACTGGACTTTCAGGATTTTGGTACTTCGGATTTCGGGACTCCGGGAGTCAAGTGGAAGAGTTGCACATCAACGCAACTCCTGAAATCGTGAAGAGAGGAAAGCCGAAGTCAGTGGAAAGAAGTTTCTAGTGTTTTATGTTTCGGGTTTGGGTGGTCGAAGAGGTAAGGTGCTCGACATCAGGATTCACAAAATAGAGAAATTCGGTATCTCGAAAGGAAAGGGGAAAGTCCCAATGACAGTTGGGTGTTGATCGCAGAGTTTATGTCGGTGCAAAGATCACGTGAGCGTAACTCAGAAGGACCTATGAAATACACTCAGTTGGGTGTGTAAAGAGTTTCCCGAAGAGGAAATTGAAGAGCCAGTCAGACTCTAAGGGGACGAAATTGAAAGATCCTGTGAGGACTCCGACCTGAGGGTTGGGGGTCTGCGTCAGTGTGGTATCAGAGCATAGAAAGAGTTATTTGATTTCTGTAGCAGATAAAAGAGAAAAGATTTGCATCCATGCCACCGAGAAGGAGAGATAGGCCAATGCCTGATCTAGCAGTGGAAAGGGAAATGCGTGAACTACGTGCTAGGCTTGATGCCATGGAGACAACACAGAGGCACACAGTCAACGTTGGGGATATCAGCGAGGCTGAAAGTGAAAATGAAGCTGGAAATGAGGGAGAAGAAATTGCAGCAGATGAACACTTATTCAGGGTTGTTGCAAGGATAGGTGCCAGGGAAAAAATGGAGATTCCCATGTATGAGGGGAACCTGGACGTTGAAGAGCTTCTAGACTGGATTAGATATCTAGATAAATATTTTGACTATGAGGATGTCAAGGAAGAAAAGAAGGTCAAGAAGGTCAAACATGTTGTTACTAGACTTAAAGGGCATGCAACATTATGGTGGGATGAATTGTAGGCTGACAGACGCTGCAAATGCAAGATGAAAATCAAAAGTTGGGATAGAATGGTTGCAAAGATGAAAGCCAAATTCATACCCAAGGATTATCAAATCACTCTATTTCGGAGAATGCAGAATTTGAGACAGAAGTTGAGTTCAGTAAAAGAATACACTGAGGAATTCTACAAGATAAACATCAGAGCAGGTCATCGGGAAAGTGATGATGAAAAGGTTGTCAGATACATGAATGGTCTGAGATATGACATTCAAGATGAGATGAGCATGATGAGCCTTCGAAATGTGGAGGATTCTTATCAGATGGCTCTAAAATCTGAAGAGAAGCTGAGCCAAAAGAAAGGTCAAAGAGGCCGAGGCAGAAGTCAAGCCAGAGGCAAAGCTATTTCCCAAGACAGGAATCAGAAACCTAAAGAAGAGTGGAAGAAACCTCAAACTCAAACTAAGAGAGGTGGAAGCTCACAGAGAGGACAGTATGCTGATAGAAATACTTTTCCTCGAACCAGAGGAAGAGGAAGAGGCAGAAGTGGAGAAATAAAATTCTTTACCTGTGGAAAAATTGGACACAAATCCTATGAATGTCCAGATAGAAAGAAAGAAGGAGGTGAAACTCACATTGCCTAAGCACAAGGATGG
>SNQJ01S0016563.1:28944-45391 GCA_010110895.2 Picea sitchensis | reverse complement strand
GGAGATTGTTGTACATCCAAGACCATACAGATTTTTGTGGCTACAAAAACGACATCAGGTAAATGTTACTAAACAGTGTCTAGTTGAATTTAAAATAGGAGGATATAAGGATGAAATACTATGTGATGTCATTCCCATGGATGTTTGTCATCTATTGTTGGGTAGACCGTGGCAATATGACAGAAATGTGATTCATGATGGGAGAAAGAACACATACACCCTGGAAAAGAATGGGAGAACTCGCATGTTGTTGTCGATTAAGGATAAAGAAACGAAACCAGAAGTGAACAACACTATACTTCTCATGAGTTGGAAGGAACTTCTTAAGGAGGTTAAGAAGAAGGAAGACACACAATTTATTGTGGTCAGAAAACCTAGAATTGTTTTAACCAATACAAGAGTGGATGATTTACCAGAGGAAATCCACAAGTTGTTGGAAGAGTTTGTTGATATAGTAGTGGACGAACTACCTTGTTCATTGCCACCTATTAGAAGTATAAGTCATCACATCGATCTTATACCTGGAGCTAGTTTACCAAACAAGGCAGCGTACATATTGACGCTGCAGGAGAATGAAGAGGTCAAGAGATAAGTCCAGGACTTAATGGACAAAGGGTTGATTCGAGAAATCTTGAGTCCATGCGTTGTTCCAACAGTGATCAGCCCAAAGAAGGATGGAGGCTGGAGGATGTGCACAAACTCGAGGGAAATCAATAGGATTACCATCAGATATAGATTTCCTTTGCCAAGGATGGATGATTTGATCGATTGCTTGAGTGGAGCAAAAAGTTTTTCAAAGATTGATTTGAAAAGCGGATATCATCAAATTCATATGAGAGAAGGTGATGAATGGAAGACAACATTCAAGACAAAGGAGGGGCTATATGAATGGCTTTTTATGACGTTTGGCTTAACAAATGCACTCAGTACTTTCATGACATTAATGAATGAAGTCCTAAAGGATTTCATAGGAAAATTCATCATTGTATATCTTGATGATCTATTGATTTTCAGCAAAACAGAAACAGAACACTTGAAGCATTTAGCTACAGTGATGAGGAGATTACAGTAAGAGAAATTGTTGATAAATATGAAGAAATCAACATTTATGAGGACAAAACTCATTTATTTGCAGATGAGCTAAAAATGGATCCGGATAAGGTAGAGGCGATTAAGAATTCGCCATCACCAAAAAGTGTATTTGAGGTTCAAAGCTTCCATGGATTAGCTAGTTTCTACAGGAAATTCATCCGAAATTTTAGTGGGATTAGCCCACCAATGATGGAAATGGTGAAGAAAAGACACAAATCTTTTCATTGGACAGAGGAAGTGGAAAAAAATTTCAACTTGCTGAAGAAAAAGATTACTGAACAGCCAATTTTGGTGTTGCCAGATTTCAGTAAAACATTCCAGGTCAAGTGTGACGCTAGTGGATTTGCAATTGGAGCGGTCTTGAGCCAAGATGACAGGCCGATCACATACTTCAGTGAGAAACTAAATGAAGCAAAGGTTAAGTACTCTACATATGACAAAGAATTTTATGCAGTCATACAAGCACTGAAGAAATGGAGACATTATTTAGTTCCTAAAGAGTTTGTTTTGTACAGTGATAATCATGCCTTATAATTCCTGACTCAACAGGAGAAGTTGAACCAAAGACATGTTAAATGGGTTGCATACATGCAAAATTTTACTTTTGTAATTAAACATATTTATGGAACTGCTAACAAAGTTGTTGATGCTTTGAGTAGGAAATGTTTGCTTATGCAGGAGTTTAGAGTCAAAACATTGGGTTTTGATAATCTCAAAGAAATGTACAGAGACGATCCAGATTTTAAAGAGACGTATGAGGCATCTGAGAATACAATTCTTAGGGACAGAAGCCAGTGGACCGAATATATGATCCAGGATGGATTATTATTCAGAGGCAATCAATTATGTATTCCAAAATGCTCCATGAGGGAGAATCTGTTGAAAGAAAAACACAGTGGAGGATTGGTCGGACACTTCGGTCATGATAATATGTTCTCAAAATTGAATGGCTCATATTTTTGGCCAGGGATGAGGACAAATGTCAAAAGATTTGTGGTCAAATGTAGAATTTGTCAGCACACAAAGGGAAAAAGGAAGAACACAGGGTTATACCAGCCATTACCCATACCTGAGAGGCCGTGGGATGCAGTGAGCATGGATTTTATATTGGGGCTGCCAAGAACACAAATAGGATTTGATTCAATCTTTGTGGTGGTAGATACATTTTCAAAGATGGCACATTTTATACCATGCCAGAAAACTAGTGACGCAACACATATTGTGAACCTGTTTTTCAAGGAAGTTGTCAGACTTCACGGCTTACCAAGAAGTATAGTTTCAGATCGAGACACCAAGTTCGTGGGACATTTCTGGAGGACTTTATGGAAGAAGCTGGGGACAAATTTGCCATTTATCTCAGCTTATCATCCTCAGATGGATGGGAAAATAGAATTTGTGAACAGGAGCTTGGGAGATTTGCTAAGGAGCCTAGTGACTGAACACCACAGTCCGTGGGATCACATTCTACCACAAGCGAAATTTGCTTTCAATGATTCACTCAACAGAAGCACAGGGCAGAGTCCATTCCAAATTGTGTATGGAATGTAGCCAAGGGGAGTTTCTGAATTGAAGGATTCAGAAAAGAATGAAACTAAAAGTGCTAGTGCAGAGGATTTTGCAAAGGCAATGAAGAAACTTCACAGCCAAGTGAGGGAACGTTTGCAAAATTCGAGTTAAGAGTATAAACGCAGAGCAGATCAACACAGGCGAGAACTTCAGTTTGAAGTTGGTGATCTGATTCTTGCACATCTGAAGAAAGAAAGGTTCCCAAGGGGAACATATAACAAAATGAAAATGAAGAAGATTGGACCATGCAAGATCGTAAAGAAATTTGGGGAAAATGCATATGAGATCGAATTACCCGATGGGATCGGAATTTCACCGATATTCAACATCTCAGATTTGTACCCTTACAGAGATGAAGAAGAAGGAGCAGACAGTGAACAGACAAATATTCAGTGGACTAAACAAATGCCTGTAGCTGAAAATCCATAGATGGAAAGTATACTTGACAAGAGAATCAGCAAGAGGACCAGGAGAAAAGAGTATTTTGAATACTTGGTCAAATGGAAGGGACATCCAGTTGAAGATGCCAGTTGGGAGAATGAAGCAGAAATTCAGAAGCATGGTCAGACCGTGCAAGAAATCATGAACAGGAGTCCATGAAAATTTTCGAGGGAGTATGATGCAGGAGCATCACCAGTAGCAAGTGAGCACGGAGGCAGAAGACAGCTGGGATGAGTGCAACGCATTTTTGCACACGTTGAAAATGTTTTGAAATATTTTGAAAGATTAAGGAAGGAATATTAATGAAATAGTTAAGGAAGGAATACGCACATTTATGAATAAGTGATTGTAAACAGATCTTGAGCAATCTTCTCTCATCTGTCGATGTAAAAGGCATTTATTCCCAATTAATGAAAGTAGGTAGATTTAAATTCCAAATTAGACAGTTTTAGGAATAGGACGGAAAACGACTATAGACACCCTCATCTTTGTATCAATCAGAATTAGATGAATTAAGCACATTTTCATAGAGAAGAGGAGAGTTGTAGCAGAGAATTGTAGAAAAGAACCCATGTACAGAAGTTATGAATTAATATATGAAGCTTTGATTCAGATTCATGGTGTTATGATGCTTTATGTGTATACATGCTAATTGATCTGCTTATGGTTGTTTTATTCTCTATGTCATGCATTTGTTGTTATGCTATGTATGTATGATTTCATGTTAAGTGTTGGATGTCTGAGAGAAGAAAGAGAATGAATTTCAATTGTTTCTCTTCTTGAGAGAGAATTTCCTACAAGAAGTGCAGTGAAACATCTGCAAGGAGTGCGTTGACAAAGGTTCAGATTTTATCTCTAAAAGCTCAGGAGGGATACCGTTATTCTCATTTCAGTAGAAGTTCAAGACAAGCACAGAAGTCGTGCAAGGTGTGCGCAGGCTGGTCGAGACCTTAGAACTTATCAACTAAGGTTGAGATATTGAAGGACTGTTGTTGCAGAGAAAGTGCACAGAGTCATGAATTCAAGTACGCTGAAGTATTTGAAGGATTGTCGCAAGGAGTGCATGGAGGAGTATCCTTGAAGACCTGAGTTTGCAAAGAAAGCTCAGAAGGGTTAGGGCCTTTGAATCATTCAAGAGAAAGCAGGAAGCTCAAGTCGTTGTGCAGAAGTTGTGCCCCAAAGAAGGATTGCAAAGTCGATTTTGAGCCAGGGGTCCTTGAGGAGGAACTAAACGGTCGAAATTCTCCGAGAAGAACTCCCGAAATAGTGAGAACCATAGGATCCAAGAAAGTTGTGGGGACATTAAGCGTTGGACAGACCCACCTTCGAAAGGCAGGATTTAACGTGGACCATTGATTTCGATCATTGGACCGTCAAGATCATTTCGGCATTTCAGGGGTCATAAGTCCGAAGTGTGGATGAAACCTTTGGTTGATCAAATCCCCGAAACGTGAAAAGACTTTAATGTATAAAGGCGAAGAGTGACGAGGTCAGAATTTCGGAACTTCGGAATTCGGGATTTCGGAGGTCCTGAGGATGAGTGATCGGGACACAGGGGGGAGGAAAGCACGAAATTAGAAATCGGGCAAGATATTTGTCGGCATTTCGGGAATCGGCGTTTCGACATTCCCATTGATAAGGAGTAGAGCACTCCACATAAGAAGCTCTGAAATCGCGAAACAAGAAATACCTTTGGAAGTGCATTTTGGCATTTCAGCATTTCGGGATCCAGGATCTCGAGGAGACAGTGTTTTAGAATCAAGATTTTCGAACTCTCGGTTCACGAAATCCCGGGGAAGAAAACCATTTCAGCATTTCGGTAATTCGGGGTCCGGAAGGTATAGGAGGTCAAGAGTTTGAGATCAAGCATCATGAACTCCCAGTACTTGAAACCACACCAGCCGTCCGATCAGGGGAGGATCACAGCCATTGATCTCCTTGGAAATGAGATAGCAACATTTCAATATTTCGGGGTTCAGCATACCGGGAATGCTGATGACAAGGAGCGGAAAATAGCGAAGTGGAAATCCCGAAGTCGCGAAGTGCGACAAGACTTAGACTGGACTTTCGAGATTTTGGTACTTCAGATTTTGAGACTCCGGGAGTCAAGAGGCAGAGTTGCACATCAACGCAACTCCCAAGATCCCGAAAAGAGGAAATCCGAAGTCAGTGGCGAGAAGTGTCTAGTGTTTTATGTTTTGGGTTTCGATGGTCGAAGAGGTAAGGTGCTCGACATTAGGATTCGCAAAATCGCGAAATCTGGTATCCCGAAAGGAAAAGGGAAAAGTCCCAATGGCAGTTGGGTGTTGATCGTGGAGTTTATGCCAGTGCAAAGATCACGTGAGCATAACTCAGAAGGACCTATGAAATACACTCAGTTGGGTGTGTAAAGAATTTCCTGAAGAGGAAATTGAAGAGCCAGTCAGACTCTAAGGGGCTGAAATTGAAAGATCCTGTGCGGACTCCGACCTGAGGGTTGGGGGTCTGCATCAAATCTGCATTGATTGTTGGGCTCTAAATAAAATCAGAGTCAAGAATCGGTACTTGATTCCCCAAATCGAAAATCTCCTTGATAAACTCAAGGGGGACAAATACTTCAGTAATATTGATATGAATTCTGGCTACAATCATGTCCCAATAGAATAGACAGATGTATGGAACACTTCCTTCAAGTCAAAACAAGGTCTTTTTGAATTGTCGGTCATTCCATTTGGTTTGAAAAATTCCCCATCAACTTTCGTGAGGATGATGGACGATATCTGGCCTTTCACTAATTCTTTTGTGGTGGTGTATCTGGATGACATCCTCATCTACAACAAGGCTTGGGAAGAACACTTGCATCATATTCAGTAAGTTCTGCAGACTCTACGATAGCACAAGCTATATGCCAACTTGGAAAAATGATCCTTCGGCATGAACATGGTCCAATACCGAGGCTACATTGTTGATTCGTATGGTGTGCATGTTGATCTAGCCAATATCTAAGTCATTTGTGACTGGCCATCCCCAACCACGCTCACTAAGCTTTAGAGCTTCTTAGGCCTTGCAAATTTGTATCACAGGTTCATGTTGGGATTCTAGCATTTGCATGGGCCCTTAGCCAAATAACCAAGGTTATGGTAAGGAAAATTTTGTGTGGGGCTTGTCCCAATAGAAAGTGTTTAATGATCTGAATCAATGCTTGTGCTCAGCCCTAGTTCTTTCATTACCTGACCTGCAACATCCCTTTGAGATCGAGACAGATGCTTCAGACTATGTTATGGGAAAAGTCATCACTCATCATGGCCACCTCATTGTCTATCATAGTGAGACATTATCAAATGTCGTATGTAAGTACCTTATTTACGACAAATAAATGTACCCCATTGTGCAATCATGTCTCCAGTGGAGTCCTTACATTCTCGGGAAGGATACAGTCATCCACACTGATCCTAAGTCATTGCAGTTCATGCATACACAAGGAAAATTGTAGAATGACTGCCATTAGAAGTGGTTCACATATTTGCAGTAGTTCCACCTCAACATCAAGTATAAAATAGGAAGTACCAACCGATTCATTTATTTCCTCAGTCGACCTCCAGTCGCGGCACTCACCATAGTGTTAGACTCTTGCAGCCACAAGACCTCTGGATGTCCCCACCATTGTGAGACAGATCCTGACTTCGCCAACACCTACCAAATGCTAGGCACAAACAAATTTGTCACTATTTTCCATCTTTAGGAAGGGATTTTGTGCCATTTGGGCCATATTTGCATTCTATCACGTGAGCGAGCGAAGCTTATTTTGGAATCCCACTATAGTAGGGTGGTAGGACACTTCGATATGGAAAAGACAGTGGCAGTTTTGTAGAGACATTTCTGCTAGTCGAAACTTCGACAGGATGTCAACGAGTATATTTGGTCCTGAACTTCTTGCACTATTTCCAAACATACCACTAAGAAATAATTCATGTACACTCCTATGCCTACTCCTAACAAGCCATGGAAATACATATCAATGGACTACATTTCGGGTATTCCATCCACCAAGCGGGGAAATGACTATGTTTTTGTGGTTGTTGATCGTTTTTCCAAGATGGTGATTCTCGCCATCTGCAAGAAGAGCATAACAGTAGATGCCACTACCATCCTGTTCTTTGAACGAGTGTGGGTACACTTTGGGATCCCAAAAACCATTATCTCATATCAGGATAGTCGGTTCCTCAAAACATTCTGGTCGAGCCTATGGTAACTGCTGGACACCAAGCTCACCAAGTCCACTGCCTTCCACCCCCACACAGATGGCCAAACCGAGGTCGTCAACCAGATGATCGTGCACATACTACGCATGTACAATTCCAATCACCCCCACACTTGGGATGAGAGTCTTCCCTAAGTTCATCACAGCTACAACAAAGCCATACATAGCTCAATCAGCCATAGCCCCTTTCAGGTGGGGTTTGGATTTCAACCATTGGGTTCCATGGATGTTTCACTACCCCTTGCGGCCACCCAGGCATACTCGTCACATTCTTCAACTGAAGCTGACAAATCCACATGGTTCACTAAATGGATTTAGCACATCCTCCAATAGGTTCAGGATATTTTACATAAGTCCAATGTTAATTACAAGCAGTGCCATGATTAACACAGGGTGCCACACCAGTTTCAAGTTGGAGACAAAGTTTGGTTGCACTTGCAAAAAGAACACCTTATAGGGCCTCATCGGAAGCTTCATCCACTCTATTATGGACCTTACACCATCATCGAGGTTGTGGGTAACAATTCCTTTGAGCTCAACCTTCCCCCATTCCAAGGCTTGTACCCATTGTTCAATGTGGACCTCCTTCGACCTTATTTTCCACCATTACTAGACACCTCTGAGATAGAAGAACAATTGACACTAACAGATATCAACCCTAACAACATCGAACAAGCATCCCCTAATCCGATCGTGGACACACAGGTCAAGGGCACTCGCTAGCAGAGGATCCAAATTTATCGGGTTGTTAAAGCAGGGCAATTCCTACACCAAGACAAGTGGCTCACTCGAGGTCAAATTCAACAAAAATTTCATCATATGATAGGGGCACTCAATGCAATGGAGACCATTTCTTTCGAAGGGGGGAGGATTGATCCAGGAGGATCGTGGTGGCCATCTACCTTTTCCAACTGGCTCAAAATAGGTTTTTGGCAACTTACTAATTTTAGCAGTTTTTCGGGTACCAAACTTTTGGGGCCATTTTTAGGGCCTAAACGACGTTTTTTTTACGATCGAGAACTTTAAATATTTTTAAAGGCTCTGATTGAGCCCCCTAAATGAATTTCATCCTCAATACCTTTCCAACGAGATATCGTGCACCCTAAACAAAGATCGTATGCAAAAGTTATGACCCCGAGAAGTTGATGCACTAACTTACACCAACGGGGCCCACATGAATTTTGGCGCTTCATCTCCTAGGGTTAGGTTTTTGGATGTCTAGGGTTTTCACATTGATGTTTATTGTAAAAATTCCTTCAGATCCTCATGGTACTCATCTTCTTGCGAATGAGCATAGTCGTCACATCTCTTCTCATAGATAAGTTGCCACCATTCTAGCAAGCTTGTTTTCATTCTTCATTTTACAGTTTTCAGTATATTTCTTATTTAATAGAAGTCAAGTTTTAGTATATATATTTTATTGTTCACTATGCCTCTGTGTTAATATTATAAATCCGTGGTTTCATTTCGTTCAACTCATAAATCTAGATCGGTGAGGATTACATGTACACGTCAAATTTTCTATCTGATAGGCACCTGACTAATCATTAATTAGGGGCCAATCCCATTGTTCAAAATTGCCCCCTTGTACACTCAATGCATGACATTCATTAAATGGTAATTGTCATATGTGTACACAAGGCTTGGGGGGAATGTGTCAAAATTATTCCTCGATAATTTACAATAATCATTTTCATCGTGTGAAAGATGCATGACATATGTGCTATGATTACCTCGAAAATATAAATCATGCCTTACGTGGATTGTAGGATCCAGGAATCAGGAGTACTACTGCATAATGTAGGTGGAAATATGGGTGTAGGAGGAAGGGTCAAGTGTTATACCTCCGCATAAGACTCAAGGAATTAGGAAAATATACTAAGTTTAAGAATACAAGATGCAGGTACAGTGGCAACAATGCAGGATGTGGGTGCAGGAGGACTAGGACCACAAATAGGTTTGTGGGAAGTTTCTTCACGTCCACATTACCAAGATTTTAAGAGATACGGATTGAGATTTTAAGAGATACGGATTGGGATGTTTGAAAAGGAGAATTACCCCTGCATCTGCATAGCTTATGAATTTTATAAAAATATTTCGAAAATAAAGAAAAACTTATGATAAAAAAATAAAGGCATCAAAAACTATTAAAACTAAATCGTAATTAATCACATAGATAATGTTGTAGCCAACTCCAAAACATATGGTGAATTCCCAAATTACCAAATAGACCATTAAAATTTTATAGCCACAATACTAAATGATGCAACAATGATTGGCTTACATGTTCCATGCATCTCTTTAACAACCATCACCAATACATATGGTGAATTCCCAAATTACCAAATAGACCATTAAAATTTTGTAGCCACAATACTAAATGGTGCAACAATGATTGGCTTACATGTTCCATGCATCTCTTTAACAACCATCACTAATAGAGGGAAGCTTTTATTCAACAAATAATTTGTTGATACTTCAATGCAATAACCTAGGTTGGTCCATAAGAGGCTAAAAGGTGAGCTTCATGGAAAGTCAAAGCCATAACTTTTCTTTTAGAATCACGACTATACATAAGTAGATTTTATATAAAATAAAGCATAGTACCTCCCTTATATTATTAATTTTAAATACATAAAGAAGTAGAAGAGATAAGAATATTTGTACATTCAAAAGAAAATCAAAGTATCTTTGAAGTTAAAAAGATATAAAACAAAGGGAAAAAAGGGAATGAGCCCCATCCCAACAAAAGTTACCAAGGTTTTAAATAAATAAGTATTATTATTTTTAAAAGGAAAAGGGTGTTGTCATACTATCAAGAAAAACAAAGTATTTTTAAAGTTAAAAAGATATCAAACAAGAGAAAAAAGGGAAGGAGATCCATCCCAACAAAAGATACCAAGGTTTTTTTAAATTAAAAAGTATTATTATTATTATTATTATTAAAAGGGTCATATTATCAAGTTGATATATAAAACTCAATTAATAAGTTAAAAGGGATTAAGAGAAATATAGATATTTAGAAATCAAGAGAGATCTAAATCATATGATTATCGAGGATATTATCAAGAAAATCAAAGTATTTTTAAAGTTAAAAAGATATCAAACAAGGGAAAAAAAGGGAAGGAGATCCATCTCAACAAAAGTTACCAAAAAAGTATTATTATTATTATTAAAAGGGTCATATTATGAGATATAAAATTCATTTAATAGGTTAAAAGGTTTTAAATCAAAAAGTATTATTATTATTATTAAAAGGGTCATATTATGAAGTTGAGATATAAAACTCAATTAATAAGTTAAAAGGTTTTAAATCAAAAAGTATTATTATTATTATTAAAAGGGTCATATTATCAAATTGAGATATTATTATTAAAAGGGTCATAATTAATAAGTTAAAAGGTTTTAAATCAAAAAATATTATTATTATTATTAAAAGGGTCATATTATCAAATTGAGATATTATTATTAAAAGGGTCATATTATCAAGTTGAGATATAAAACTCAATTAATACATAAAAAGGGATTAAGAGAAATATAAATATTTTGAAACCAAGAGAGATCTAAATCGTATGATTATCGAGAGATCTAAATCGTATGATTATCGAGGAGAGATTTAAAAATTAAAGAAATTGAAGGTAAATGGTGAAACATGAATAAATAAAAAATAAATATAATGATATCTTAACTCAAAAATATTAATGTATAATAGTTATTAAATCATGGAATATCTATAATGTAAATCGTCATATTATCAATAATATAAAAATATTATTAATAGTAATATTAATTAATAGTTATGGAATGATGGAATATCTATAATGTAAAGTAGTATATTATCAATAATATAAAAAATATATATTAATGTATAATAATTATTAAATCATGGAATACCTATAATGTAAATTAGCATATTCTTAATAGTATAAAAAAATATTATTAATAGTAATATTAACGTATAATAGTTGTCAAAATGGAAAATTTATAATGTAAATTAGTATATTATCAATAATATAAAAACATTTATAATTTAAATAAATTTTTTTTAAATTAAAACAAAAAAAAATATTCTTATAAAAAAAGTAATTAGAAGGTATTTGTACAAATTAAGGAAATGAAAGATAAGAAATTGTACAATCATGAGATTTTCTCCACTAAAAGATCATAGTAAAAAATTCAAAAGATAAGAAATAGTGTGATCATAAATTAGAACAAGAGAAATATGATTTTGAGAAGCAATTCAACAAGAATCTATTAGAAAAATAATGATGAACTTGCACAAATTCAATGATTAAAATATGAGAAATCAAATAATCAATAACTTAAAAATAAATTCAATAAGCCAGAAAATGATGAAGAACTTTCACACTTAAGGGATCATAATCAAAACTTATCTACACAAATTTAAGAAGCTAATGAATGATGGGTATTCACTACAAGAAAAACTATAGCAACTTACCAACAAGGTATCATTGATTAGTATAGAAACAATGATTGATCCAATCGAAGTAGAAGAATATATCATTAGATGGAAAAATCCAAACCATGGAAAAAGAAACAAATACAAATCAACATCAACATCAAAAACCAAAAAGATGCATATCGAGTTAAATTAAGGATATTTTCAAACATTGAAGTACAAAAAATGGAAAATTTTGATGCAGGGGCATCAAGAGAATGACTACGGGTATGCCAAAGATCCAAAGATGAGGATGAAAGTGATGGTGATGCAAGGGGAATAAATGTATAGGTATGAGATTATGATGGAAGAATGGTTGATAAACCATGTACGAGAAAGAGTTTCCTAGAGAATCAACAAATACAATGATTGGCGACCCATGTATTTTGATGGATAGTTATTTTTTTATATAGACTTCAATAATGTTAATGTTTGCAGGTATAAAAAGAAGAAGAATGAGGATGAACAATGAAGAAGACCAAAGATCATAGAAAACCGAAGTGGAAGACAAAGGGCAAGGAAGGTGTGGAACCTAGAAGAGAAAATGGACCAATTTAATGAATATTTCTCATGAAGAAGGGGACATTCCTATTTGTAATGTTTGTTGAAGAAACATGTAATAATGTAGACTAAAGTCTAGAAGTCTACGTAGGAATGGGAGATGGAGAAAAATGAGAAGATGTAGAGATGAAGATTGTTGATAAAATCATGAAAATATTACTGAGATATCATAGGAGTTAATATTAAAGATGATTGTATATTAGTTGGAAATAATTAATTAATTATGAAGTAATTGTTATAGCCACCTATAGTTATATAAGAGACCATTTGTAGAGTAAATGAATAGGTGGGAATGGTTTGATTAATATAATTTTCCCTTCAGGGTTTGGGAGCATCTTTCCCAATGTCCCTTGCTTTGCTTAAATAGTGTAAGTGTGTGTGTTTTTTTATTTATTTCTGTTGCAGTTCTGAGCTGTCATTTTGGTATCAGAGCGTAGGTGAGAGGGTGTGAGAAGGTGAGAGGTCGACGATAGAAGCAGATTTAGTAGAATCTGGTGTGTTGAGGTTGACAAGATGGTGTTGTTTTTTTTTCAAGAAAAGATTCATTGTACTCAAAATATTGAATTGGTTGTGGTTGGAGAAGCCCATTGAAGTTTGGCAAGATCTACTGATAGTTGAGTTAAAGAAACAATGGTGGGTTCAAGTCTATGTCGAATCGCTGGTGACAATCATGTAGGCTGGCAGTGCAAGCAAGTCGTTGAGCATTCTGGAGAAATGGTGGAGAAAATTCACGCCAACACCTTTATTTAATTGGTAGATTGAAGAAAGAAATGAAGTGGGCTAATAATTTTGCCGACTTAAGCACGGCTAAAAGAGATTTCAGAACCTGGTTGGAGGCAACGACATATGCATTTTTTATAAGAGGTTGGGAAGACATGTACAAGGAATGGAGCACGCCAACGGAAGGTAGAACGGGCGCCCCCCCGGACACTCAAAGAATTCTAGTTCTTTAAACAAGATAAATTATACTGAAAATGTGGAGGACTCTGATACAAATACTGAAGAATCAGTTGTGAGGGGTTCTGATGGGGATGGCACATGCTGGATCTCATGGTTTTATAATTTAAGAGGCAACTAGTTTTTTTTGTATGTGTGTGTGAAGTTGATGATGATTACTTTCATGATGATTTCAAACTCTATGGATTTAATAGCCAAGTTCCATATTATGATTATGCTCTTGACTTTATTTTGGATGATTATGTAAGCTCCCTTAACCGTATTCAACTGTCGTCGGATCATTCGGAAACCAACTGGATGTAACTGTTTTCTCATTGGGAGCTTCTGGAATGGTCCATTACTCCATCTAGGGTTCTCTACCTAGATTTGTGGAACAGTTGACACATAGCCAACAGAAGCTTGATGGAAGCTTGGCTATAAAGACTTATGTTTGGTCCCCACGCTCGATCAATCCCCTTCAGTTTTACACCATCAATCAGAGTGAGCAGAGCTTGGAAGTGCCATACAGAAAGCAAAACTAGTGTGGAACTGGGAAAACTTCTACAGCAATTAGTCAAAGCCAAGCAGCATCAATGGTCGGAGGTATGATCCATTCGGCATCTAAATTTCGATTCTTTTAAAGAGTTTTATTCCACATATTTTAGAATTGATTTAATCTATCATTTGGTATCAGAGCGATTTTATCTCTGCCTTGGTGTTTTGGAGAAAGGTAGGTTTATTCTGTCTCGGTGTGTCCCTATTGGGTTTTCCTTGCATATTCTCTACACATTTTAATGCATATTGTTGTACGTCTATCCATATTAAGATGGCAGAACCATACATTTATGTGCGTCTTTCTATTATAATTTAGTTGTACGTTTTTTAAATGAAATTGTCGTGCTCTATACAGAGAGGTTTCATTTCATTGTTGTGCGTCTTTAGGTTATTTTACTATACTTTTTTCCCTAGGGAGAATAGCATTTGTACACTTTGCTTCTGAGTCACACAATATTTAGAAGCCAAGGGACATAGTTTTAGAGAGGAATTGCTTGATGCACTTCTTCGTTGTTATTACATGTAAATGTGCTTGCAATCCGGATGATCTTTTATGGTCATTAAAATAATTTCTTTCTTAACCTCTTCTTGGGATTGAAGAATTTGTAACTGTCTTCTAAGTACCAGTACTTACTATTCTGGTGAAAGTCTTTTTGATTTGATTACATGTGTTGTTAGTGCTAAGTTTTTTGTCTTGCCATCTCTTAAATCGCTAGGATGAATTTCTTCACTAGTGTACTATTTAGCATCATAATTTTCAAGAGATTGGTTAAGAGCAAGAACATGTTCCAGTGGTTTTATTTAATGTTATCATTGCAACTTACATTCTAGAAGGATGTTCAACATGCTTGCTTATATTTACCTTTGTATAGTTTAATTATATATATTTCATTTGCATGATGTGATTATTTCTGCTCTAATTAAAAACATGTTATTTTGAATGAGTATACATCGTTGAATGTTATGCATAAATATTATAGTTTTATTTATGCAATTTATAATTATTCTCATATCAAGTTAATTTTATGCATAAAAGAAATAATGTCTAGGGATCCATATAATTTTTTTATGATTGATTAAATAATATTATATGTTATGATTGATTAAGATCACGTAAAGAATATTTAGACATTAATTGTAATTAATTATACTGAATATAATAAATTTTATCCCACAGGAATTTTTGTTATATTTATATATAATTAATTAGGAAAAAATATCAAATTATTCATAACTTACCCACAGGACTTATGAATTGATAGTTTTATCATAAAGTTCAAATTGAATCTGCTTGAATTGAAAATTTAGCCCACAGACAATTTTTATGTCATTAGATTCAAATTTAAGCACGAATTTACATTGGTAAAGCATGAAATTTTATTTTTTGGCCTCAATTTTAACATAAGCATGTGATCTTTAATTTTATGCAGTTGTACAACCTACAAATTTCTCTGAAATTCATTGTGATATCCCTGAACTTAAGAGAGATAACTATAAGGTCTGGAAAGAGAGAGTTCTCCTTCATTTGGGGTGGATGGACATAGATTATGCTATTAGGAAAGATGAACCACCAACACTCACTAATACCAGCACTGCAACAGACATCACGCTTTATGAGCGATGGGAGTGATCTAATCGCCTAAGCATGATGTTCATTAAAACTAAAATTTTAGCTGGTATTCGTGGTTCCGTTGATCAACATGAAAAGGTCTGAGACTTGCTGAAAGCCATTGATGATCAATTCGTCACTTCAAACAAGGCACTAGCAAGCACACTAATCATGAAGTTCTCATCCCTAAGGCTCACCAGTGTGAAAGGTGTGCGTGAGCACATCATGCAAATGAGGGACACTGTGGCTCAATTGAAGAAACTCGAGGTTGAAATATCGAAGTCTTTCCTGGTGCACTACATCTTGAACACCCTTCCACACCAATACGGACCCTTCAAAATATCATACAACACACATAAGGATAAATGGTCAATTAATGAACTCATGACCATGTGTGTTCAAGAGGAAGAGAGACTGGTGATGGAACTGGGAGAAAGTGCAATGCTGGCATTGCATGGAAAGGCAAAATCTCAAGCCAATAAGAAAGGGAAAGGTAAAGTACCTCCCCAAGCTGATATCAAGAAGGATTCCAAGTGTTTCTTCTGTAAAAAGAAGGGACACATGAAGAAGGAATGAGCCAAATTTAAGAAATGGCTTGCGGAGAAAGGTAATGCAATCTCGTTTGTTTGTTATGAATCTAATATGGTCAATGTCAATATTAACACCTGGTGGATTGATTCTGGATCAACAATTCACATTTCGAATTCCTTGCAGGGTTTGCAAAACCTAAGGAAGCCAGTGGGAAGTGAGCAAAGCATCTTACCAGGAAACAAGATGGGCTTGCATGTGGAAGCTATAGGAACATGCTATTTAACTTTAAGTAGTGGTTTTGTTTTAGAATTAGAAAAGACCTTTTATGTTCCAAGTTTTTCTAGAAACTTGATTTCAGTTTCAAGGCTTATACCTTTTGGATATTCCTTCAACTTTTCAGAAATATATTTCAGTTTATTTTATAAATATGATTGTGTTGGGAATGGTATTTTGTCTG
>SNQJ01S0016563.1:0-28242 GCA_010110895.2 Picea sitchensis | reverse complement strand
GAAACCGAGTTTGCGACATATGCGCGTTTGGGGATGCCCGTCTGAAGTGAGAATATATAATCCACAAGAGAAGAAGTTGGACCCAAGGACCATTAGTGGGTATTTCATTGGATATGTTGAAAGGTCTAAAGGTTACAGATTTTTTTGTCCATCTCATAGCATTAGGATTGTGGAATCAAGAAATGCAAAGTTTCTTGAAAATGACTTGAACAGTGGGAACAATCAAACTAGGAACATAGTTTTTTAGAAGGATCATTCAGAATCTCAACAATCCACCCCAAGTGATAGATTGGTTATTGTTCACAGTACCCCTCAAGTACAAACTGGTGTTGAACAACCAATTTTTGAAGTTCCACAAGCTGTTGACGGCATTCCAGTAGATCAGGTAGTTCAAGAGTTTCCAAGAACTTTTGAACAACGAGTTGAACCACATACTTCTTAGGAAGATGCTGGTACAACATTAAGAAAATCTACTAGACCAAAGAGATCAGCAATTCCTGATGATTATGTTGTGTATCTGCAAGAATCTGACTATAAAATTGGAGCCGAAAATGATCCTGAGTCCTTTCACAAGCCATGAGTTCAAAGAATCAGAATTATGGTACGATGCCATGAAGGAAGAGATGAATTCTATAAAGAGTAATGAAGTCTGGGATCTTGTTGAGTTGCCTAATGATGCAAAAGCCATTGGATGTAAATGGGTCTTTAAGACAAAGAAAGACTCATTGGGCAACATTGAGAGATACAAGGCAAGACTTGTTGCTAAAGGATTCACTCAGAAAGAAGGAATCGACTACACAGAAACTTCTTCTCCTGTATCTAAGAAAGATTCCTTGAATGTAATTATGGCATTAGTAGCCCATTTCGACTTAGATTTGCAACAAATGGATGTGAAAATGACATTTCTCAATGGAGATCTAGAGGAGGAGGTTTGCATGAAACAACCTGAAGGATTCCCCTCTAGTGATGGTGAGCAATTGGTTTGCAAGCTCAAGAAATCCTTATATGGTTTAAAACAAGCATCCTGCCAATGGTATTTGAAATTCCATAATGTAATTTCTTCTTTCAGTTTTGTAGAAAACATTATGGATCAATGTATATACCTGAAAGTTAGTGGGAGTAAAATTTGTTTTCTTGTTTTATATGTGGATGACATTTTGCTAGCAACCAATGATAAGGGTTCGCTGCATGAGGTGAAACAATTCCTTCTAAAAATTTCGATATGAAGGATATGGGTGAGGCATCTTATGTCATTGGCATTAAGATCCATAGAGATAGATTTCGAGGCATCTTGGGTCTGTCTCAGGAAACCTATATTAATAAAATTTTAGAGAGATTTTGGATGAAGGATTGTTCACCAAGTATAGCTCCCATTGTGAAGGGTGATAGGTTCAATTTGAACCAATGCCTGAAGAAAGACTTTGAAAGGGAACAAATGAAGAACATTCCATATTCTTTTGTTGTCGGAATCCTATTGTATGCTCAAGTTTGCACAAGACCCGACATTGCATTTGTTGTGGGAATGTTGGGACGATATCAGAGTGATCCAGGTATAGACCACTGGAGAGCTGCAAAGAAAGTAATGAGGTACCTTTAAGGAACCAAAAACTACATGCTTATGTATAGACAGACGGATAATTTGGAAGTAATTGGCTACTCAAATTCTGACTTTGTTGGTTGTGTTGATTCACACAAATCAACATCAGGATACACTTTTATGATGGTCGGTGGAGTTTTATCATGGAGGAGTGCCAAGCAGACCTTGATTTCCACTTCCACTATGGAAGCCTAGTTCGTCTCCTATTTTGAGGCTACTTTACATGGTGTATGGCTTAAGAGTTTCATTTCTGGGCTTAGAATTATGGATTCCATCTCTAAGCCATTGAGAATGTATTGCGACAATTCAGCTGTTGTTTTTATGGCTAAAAACAACAAAAGTGGGAGTCGAAATAAACACATCGACATTAAGTATTTAGCCATAAGGGAACGTGTTAAAGAAAAGAAAGTGGTCATTGAGCACGTCATCACTGAGTTGATGATCATTGATCCTTTGACTAAGGGCATGCCACCATTTAAATTCAAGGATCATGTAATGAATATGGGACTTGGTTCCATTATGTAGTTTCTCATTGTATGGACAATGTTATTTTAATGAAATTCTTAATTATTGTGATGTTTTCCTCATATTTATGTGCACCTTAATTTGATTTGAGAGAATTCATCTGTTTAGGACCAAGAATAGACATAAGGTTTATTCATTAAGAAGTTGTTGCCACATAAATTATAATAGAAATAAATACATAGTAATACATGGAAGATAATACTCGTCATAAGAGGACTTAACACCATGATTCATGTATCTATTACTTAATACAAATTATCAATAGGTTTTAAGATGAGACATCAACATTGGAAGTATGGACCAAGTGGGAGAATGTAAGCTCCCTTAACCGTATTCAACTACCGTCGACTCATTCGGAAACCAACCGGATGTAACTGTTTTCTCATTGGGAGCTTCTAGAATGGTCCATTACTCCATCTAGGGTTCTCTACCGAGATCTGTGGAACAGTTGACACATAGCCAAAAGAATCTTGATGGAAGCTTGGCTATAAAGACTTTTGTTTGGTCCCCAAGCTCGATCAATCCCCTTCAGTCTTACACCATCAATCAGAGAGAGTAGAGCTTGGAAGTGCCATACAGAAAGAAAAACTAGTGTGGAACTGGGAAAACTTCTACAACAATTAGTCAAAGCCAAGCAGCATCAATGGTCGGAGGTATGATCCATTCGGCATCTAAATTTTGATTCTTTTAAAGAGTTTTATTCTTCATATTTTAGAATCAATTTAATCTATCAGATTATACAGTTTGAATGGGCCTAATGGTTAAGAACATGTGTTTCCCCTTAAGAAGTCACAAGTTCAAATCCAAAAAGATAAGGTATGTATACTTCCATAGACTTTACCAATCAAATCCCTGAATGGAGAGATCTCATACACAGTCAAATTGCTGAAGTGCACTTAAACTAGAAGAGACATGCCTGTAAAATCTACTATGGAAGAACCAAATATTATCAGAAGGGGGCTCGCATAGTTGATCTCAAGAACGTTAGAACAAAAGGACGATGGAGCAACAACCAAAGAGAACAGAGCAGTAGATTTTACTCATCTCATAGGGTGGAATCGACTCGTAGAAATGCAGAGGAGCTTTTAATGGGTTGATCTGGTATCTCTAGATATTTGAGTCAATTGCCATGAATTCTTGCTGAGGAGATCGATGTCTTGCAAGCAAGGGTGAATTTATGTTACTTTGAAGGAGAGGATCAGCACCGCATGGCTACTTGAAAGGTCTAGAGTTTCTTTTTACAAGTTTAATTATGTTTATGGAAAGTGGTAGCAACATGTTATATATGCCACAAGTTTACCCATCTATTGGGTTTTGGTCTGGTAAGGATTTATTTCTAGAAGTACTTTTTGAATTTTTCAAATGCTATTATGGACAATTATGTATCTATCTCTTGAGTACATCTATGTTCTAGAAGATATAAAAAAATATATTTTACTAATATAATTGAGCAAATTTTCTATTGGAAAAAAAAAAGTGCTAGGAGAGCAAAAAGAAGGTTAAAGTGCAAGGTTGAAAGAATTTTCCATATTAATGGTATAGTTCTAAAATTAATGGCATGAGTAAAGTTTTAATGTGTCAATTTTCAACAATTTAGAGTCTCCATTCACATGTGTTGAATGGTCTTTGCATATATCCTAGTTGAACCTTAAGGAAGATGAATGATGGTTTTATCTCCTTAATTCAAAGGAAGTGAGTGGGTATTTACATGGTCTTTTTTTTTAGAATATTTGTGAAGACTCTTCGATGTAATGAAGTGAAACCAAGCCATTCACCATATAAAGGTCTTATGTAAAAGTTACAAAAGTGTCAAAAGAGTCCAAGGGTTCATGTATGTAAGTTGAGTGATGAAAGGATGAAAGTCTCTTAAAACAATGTCAAGATCAAGTGTTAAGAATATTTGTCATGATCAAGTGGACATAGTCCAAAGTATTTTTTAGTTGAAGTTTAAGATATGTTTATGGTGAAACATTGGGGTGCATGTTCGATGGTACTCGAAACCCTAGAAATTATGCCAATTCATTGTATAAAGGTTGTCGAAGGAGAAAGTTGTGGTCAAATTGAGAGTTTGAAGTTAAAGTAAAATTTAAGTGGAGTTAAAGTCATGTTAAAGTAAAAAAAATCAAGACGGTAGAAAGTAAAAGTAAACTCATGACACTAGTGTGTCAATCAAGTTTTCTAAACCAAGGTCATAGGTTTTATTGTTCGACATTGTACAACCCAACAAGAAACTTAGTTTGTAAGCATGTAATTATTGGTGAATGAAGAAGATTGCAGTGTCTTATTGGATGGAGACATACCTCCTAAAAGAAACTATTTATGCAGGTAATGCAGTGGAAGATGAAGGATTAACCAAGAATGTGAACGATGAAAAGGAAGATGATGTGGACTTCATGACAGATAAATGCAAGTAAAGAAAAGAAGATTGATGCAGGAAGAGAAAAGGAAGTAGACTTCAAGAGAATAGAAGATTTGTGGCAGAACCCTACAACAAGAAAGATGGATAGAAAGAAGAATAACTTTCAGTTACGGTTGGGTAGAATTTGTTGAGACATTTATGCATGAGCATTTTTTCCTCCAAAATCTACCTTGTTGAACAAACCTAGGGGGTATATGAATTTACCAAGGGAGTTGGTTCCCTAACTTGTTATTATTGTAATTTTATATGTTTTATTGAAATTCTAGAAGGAATGCATAGGATAGGATTATTTAATTTAGTTTGGTTAAATGTAAGTGAATCTGCCTATGATAGTAGATCTCGAGAGTTGTGAGGTATAAAAGAGATCCTAGAGTGATCTCTTGAGGATATTGTGGATCTGAGAGATCCTTGAAAATTTTATGGAGTTTAATTAGGATTTGAAACAAATTCAAGTTTCAACCATCTATTGTATATTTTGTAAGCCTACAAGAAATAAAAAAGGTGTGTATAGAGACAAAGTGAGAAAGGGGAATTGAGTGTGTAAGAGGTCGAGTGTGGCCAATAGGTCAATCAGAGAACAACTGAATGTAAATCAGGCCAGAAGGGTGTGGAGGATTTATGTAAATTATGTATAAATATTCATTAAAAGAATTCATGTGGTTATTAATTCTCTGTGTCAGTGTGGAGATTGTGTACTCCTTTTTATTTATGCTTCTTGCATAGGATATAAAAGTCCATACTGGACTCTCAAAGATCATTTGTTGCAGTATTTTTTGCAGGAAGATCCAAGTGTTAGAGGTTCAGTGCATGGCATAATCTACAGTAGCATTGATCGTTGATCACTAGAAGGATCAACGATCCAAATTGCGTCAAATTATACCATGAAAGAAGGATCATTTATTACCATAGGATCTCCCCACAGTTAATTCTTGGTCGTTGGATCGAAGTTAGAAGGATTCTATAGAAGTCTCGATATCCAATGGTGAGATTAAGATCTGTCCATCCACTCTCGAGAAAGATCAACGGACGACATTGTATCGGGAGTTAAAATGCACATGGAAGTTAAGGGAGAATCATAACAATTCAATTTAGATCCATATTAACGATTCTTGTTATAGCAGACCACGAACATCGTAGTTTCCAAGGTGTTGGAGGGATGAAAATTTCCTAGGTCTTGACAATGAAAAATGTCATGCTGACGTAAGTAACTCCACACATGAGGTGATATGTAGAGACTAGGCCCCACGATATATGGTTTCCATGGAAAACCATTGATGGTGAATATTAGATCTTGATTTTGTAAATCGATGGCTATCAGCAAGACCGAGATACGTTAGGCTGACATCAAAGCCCACTCAGGGGATGACATGTGGAAGAAAGGTTCCATATTGATCATAGTTTCATGGTGGCCCACGTCTTGAGTTGAAACATAATCAATGGTCCATACTAGATCCGTGATCAAAATCAAGGAAGAGATCGTGACCATTGATCGCAAGTGGGATCAACAGTCAAGATCATTGTGGTCTATGGCCTTCAAGAGTTTTGATAGTTGGGACCGCTATACATGGTATCCATCTATTGAAGAGCATAGATCAATGACCACTAGAATGAGTGGCCCAATGAAACTATATGATCCACCATCGATCATTATCTCCAAGGTTTAATAGCTTAAGGGAATAATCACTCGACCACAAGTATTAGTCGCATGGAAAATAAGGTCTTAGAACCAAAAAAGAAAAGCACTTGGCTTTAAGTGCAGGATTCTAACAGTTGGTCATTAGGAGGATAAGTGCCTAGAGTTGAGCATTGTAGATAAGCATTGATATAGTATAGTGCGAGAAACAAAGTACTTCAGACTCTACTAAAAGAGGGAATTGGGCATGTATAACAAATTTGAGAGCAACTCGAGGTTGGAGTTGTAGAAGAGTTTATTTATAAATCTACACTGGTGGGTAATTGACCTAGTGGGTCACTATCAATTGGTATCATAGCAACTAAATTATCTTTATAATTTTGTAAGGGATACAGAGCAAGAGACAAAGTTTAGTAGAAGAGAACCTAAATAGAATTGTGCAAACAAACAAAAAAAGGAATTGGATTTCCTTAAGTGGATTATTGTAGATTTGAGACCATCCCAACCAAGAAGCAAAATTGGGAAAAGATGGTGAAGATATCAAAACAGATCTTGGAGATATTGGTCATATATTTTGATGTGTTAACTATGGTAAAAACATATTATGTTTGCAGGTAGTAGCATAAGGAATGGTAGAAGCCATTGCAACTAGTAGAGTTGTGAGAAAAGAAGAGGAAGCAAGTGAAGCTCTCAAGTGAAGAAGCTAGTGGCAGAACCTTGCAGCAAAGGATGTTGTAAATACTTCCAACAAGAATTGGAACTGAGGAGAAAAATAGAATTTATCAAAGAAAGGTGAGTAGGTGTAGAAGCCAGAGAAGAGAAATAGTTCTTAGGAGGTTCCAGATGAGAGAACGAGAAAAATACTAGGAGGCTAGGCTCAAGTAAAGCTTGATGAGGTATTGAGTGGAAAGATGCAGAGACTTTCTACAGAGAAGGATTGATGCAGATCAAAGTGAACTAGGAGAAGCTGACAAGGAATAAAATGGGGATGACTACTTATGGTTATGACAAAGGTTAAGAGAAAATCCATAGCAAGAGGAGAGAGGATGTCAAAGTAGTTGACAGAAAGATGAACCAAGAGGAGTGTGAAAGAGAATTTACTAAGGTAAAGGAAAGAATCGGTATAATTTTGAAGTTTCTATAGGAAAGAAATGAAGACCAGATATGGGGTTGGAATGTGAAGAAGAAGATTAAGTGTCCTATTGTGCACTTGTCTATAAAGAAATTGATGCATATGTTGAATGCTTCAATGGAGGAAGAGAAAACCAAAGCAGTTGAGTTTCGATAGAGGAAAATGATGGAAGGAGTTCACTTTTGTGAACAAGAGAAAGGATCATTCCTGGGAGAGGATGATGATGGATATGTTGAAGAGAGGCATGTTGAGAGTCTCGTGAACTGTCAAAATTTCATAACATCATGTGGGGATGATGTCAAAGGCATCAAATGAGACCACAGAATCTTATGTTTTTAAAATTAATGATTTGTGTGTATTTACAGGTTGTGAAAAGGATGAAGATGGAAAGTCATTTGGAGTTGTCATAAATATTGTTGAAGGGAGAGATGTGTTTTCTAAAGGCATAGAAAAAAATCATAATTTTTTTACGAAGAAAGATGAGATATTTCTATCTCATAAAAATAGTCATGGGGAAAACTATACACAACTTATAAATGAGGAAGCAAATGATGACAGTATTATGAAGTGCTCAGACCAGCATAAGGAGATGATGCAAGATGACACCCAAAAGTATCATGATTTGAAATTAATCATTGGTGTTTGTATGCAGGTTATGAAGAGGGTCACAAAGAAAATGAAGGAATTGAAAAGAAGCATTCAAATATAATAATGATAGATTATTCTGAAGAACTAATGATAATGGAAGAGTGGTTGATCAATCCAAGGATTGATGAAGAATGCATATTTGTTGTAAGAACAAATTCTTCAATGATACATGATATAAAGGAAGGATTATAGGCATCAAGAGGAGAAGAAGAATTATTATTTTTTCAAACTAATTGTTTGTCTGAGTATGTAAATTCTAGACAACTAGAGGATGCAGATTTTTCTAAATGAAATGGAAATGAGGACAAGAAGAAATTGCATGTTGTAGTTGTAGACTTTAATGATTGTTCCCATGGACCTAAGAACATCAAGGAAAACAACAAGGATATTATTGTTGCATCAGCATGGATGCAGGATAATTATGAAGAAATGGCGGCATTAAAAGACATACACATTATGTCTACAGAAGTGCAACAACAAGTTTGCAGCAATACCATGGAATAGCAAAAGGAAGCATTGGACATTGAAATAAATTATTTATGGAAGCTGACGATGCTGAATTCCATATGGGGATACCATGAAATGAGAAGTGAATTCATCCACAAAATGTAGTTGGATGAGAGAGATTGTGTCAGTAAGGTAACTGGTAAGTAGCAAAGTCAGATATGGGATTCTGGAAAATCTCACACAAAAATGAGATGACAGGGCAGCCAAGAGTATGAGTAGAAGCAGAAGAAAATTTGGGATCCTGGAATATAGAGAATAGAAATGGAGGACATATGCAATAATTCCTATGGAAAACATCAGCAAAGGATCATAGGAGGATTTCAATTGAAGACACATGATCAGGAGATCATGAAATTTTTTAACGCTGGGACTCTGTTATAGGAGCATTTTTTCCTCCAAAAGCTACCTTGTTGAATAGACCCAGGGGGTTTATGAATTTACCAAGGGAGTTGGTTCCCTAACTTGTTATTATTGTAATTTCCTATGTTTTATTGAAATTCTAGAAGGAATGAATAGGATAGGAATGTTTAATTGAGTTTGGCTAAATGTAAGTGAATATTCCTATGATAGAAAATCTCGAGGGTTGTGAGGTCTAGAAGAGATCCTAGAGTGATCTATTGAGGATATTGTGGATATGAGAGATCCTTGAAAATCTTGTGGAGTCTAAGTAGGATTTGAAACTAATTTGAGTTTCATCCCTATATTGTATATTTTGTAAGCCTACGGCAATCAAAAAGGTGTGAGAAAGGGGAATTGAGTGTGTAAGAGGTTGAGTGTGGTCAACATGCCAATCAGAGGCCAACTGAATTTAAATCAGGCCAAAAGGGCGAGGAGGCCTTATGTAAATTACGTACATAGATTCATTAAAATAATTCTTATGGTTATTAATTCTTTGTGTTAGTGTGGAGATTTCATACTCCTTTTTATTTATGCTTCTTGCGCAGGATATCAAATTCCAGACTGGACTCTTGTAGAGTTTTTGTTGCAATATTGTGTGTAAGCAGATCTGAGTGTTACAGGTTTGGTGCACAACAAAAACTATAGTAGCATTGATCATTGAACATTGGAAGTGTTAGCACCATGATTTTCATAGCTAAGGTTAGAGGTTTGTCAACAATTTGCAAAACCATGCATGTTAGCACCCATATTTTTTTTATGCCTGGCATCATCTAACATCTCCATGGGTCAATTTCAAAAGGAATCTTATCATTTATTATGTCCATTTCCATTTTCATCTGTGCCTTGCAAAATTTGCTACGCGTTGTGCATAGCACTTCACCGCGCAAAGGATTATGTCGCGTAGTGGATTTTGTTGTGCAGTGAATTTCATCGCGCAGTGGATTTCATTGCGGATGGGTTGATGTTGTTCATAGGATGTTGTCACGCATAGGATGTCATCCCGCAGTGGATTTCGTCGAACATAGGATGGTATCGCGCATAGGATGTTGTCGCACAGAGGATGTCATCGCGTAGTGTATTTTGTCACGCAGTGGATTTCGTCATGCAGTGGCTATTGTCGCGCATAAGATGTTGTCACACAGTGAATTTCATCACAAAGTGGATTTCATCGCACATGGGATGTTGTCGTGCATAGGATGTTTTCATGCAAAGGATGTCATCGTGCAGTGGATTTCGTTGTGCAATGGATTTCATCGCGCAGTGGATGTTGTTGCGCATAGGATGTTGTCACACTAAGGATTTCATCGCACAGTGGATTTTGTCGTGCAAATTATTCTGTCGCGCAAAGGATGATTTCGCGCAGAGGATTTTCCTATGCATAGGCTACAAGTCGCGCTGCGCAAATGACTAGTTTAGTGGTCAACTTCAAGATCACTTCCTGACCAACTGGAGAGGAATTTTGAAAATATCCGAAAGGTTTTTGTTTAGGACAAACCAGATAATAAAAACCTCTCTCATATTTGAAAAAACATTCATATTTTGGTAGATTCAAAGGAATCGTTCAGCCTTATTTTTCAGTTTTCATGATTTCCTGTCCGAGACACGTTTTTGCGACACGTATTACAGCCAGTTGGAGATGAATTTCAAGAAACCAAGAGAGGTTCTTTTTAACAAGATTAAATACAAAACCTCTCTCTATTTCTACAAATAGGTTTCTATTAGTGAGATATGATGTCATATTTAACTCCTGTTTTCCCAGTTTGTTGCACAATCTGTTGCATTTTTTGTTGTAGGTTACTGTTGCATAGCAGACTTGGTGTGCAGGGGTGACATAGTGTCTAGAAATTAACATGATGAATTATCACAACCATATGGTCGAATTTTGATCATGATCAATGATTTTAAAGAATATTTCGGTTACGATTATGATTTGGCAAAGTCGGGTTTTCTATTTTTAGTAAATCCATTGAAGTTATTGTTCTCTTTCAAAGAAATCGGATCCATGATTCTAAGAGAGAGTAGTTTGCATGTTAAGAACCAAACATCAATATAGCATATAAAAACCTCAACAAAAGTACTCAACGCCTTGAAAAAGAGATAATTTCAGATAATAAGCCTCTTCGAGGGGGAAACCTCCTTTTACCCCACTTAAATGTTCAAGTACAAGATGTCCGAATTTTGATCGTGATCAATGATTTTAAAGAATATTTCGGTTACAATTATGATTTGCAAAGTCGGGTTTTCTATTTTAGTAAATCCATTGAAGTTATTTTTTGTTTCCTTTTCAAAGAAATCGGATCCATGATTCTAAGAGAGAGTAGTTTGCATGTTAAGAACCAAACATCATCAATATAGCATATAAAACCCTCAAAAAAAAATTCAACGCTCTTGAAAAAGAGATAATTTGATAATAAGCTTCCTTCGATAGGGGAAACCTCCTTACCTCCCAATTTAAAATGTTCAAGTACAAGATGATTCAAATGAAAATGTCCCCTTGGTAAATATAGGAGACTAGGGGGTATAAATTTATTTAAAGTCATATAATTAAAATAACATTACTAATCTAAATTACAACCAATGGCCTAAACACATAAATAAAATAGCATTACTACTCTTAATATGCCCCAATTAAGGGTTAATGAGCCAATATTAGGGGCTTAACATGCCCCTCCCCCTTCAGACAAGTGTTGTCCACAATGTTTGTAGTAACTCTAGATGCTTCTGTATAAAAGACCTATCTTCCCAAGTGGAATATTCACTCAATTGCCTTCCATTTAATGAGATACTGGATCTATTCCTTAGTTGGCGAATTCTTGTGTCAGTGATGGCTTCATTCCCACATGATTCTTCCTTCCCTCATCAAGTTCTGGAAATATAGCTCTGAACTGATCTTGTCACCCATAACCTCTTTAAGCATGAAACATGGAAAAAACTCAAGTGTACTCTTCATGAAGATGTTGGAAGTTCCAATTTGTAATGCCATAGTACCAATCTTTTGCACTTTATAAGGGCCATAGTAATTTAGTGATCATTTATTATCCTTCTGGTTTGCTTTTGAGGGACATCTGTTTGTATGGTTGTGTCTTAAAAAATACCCAATCCCCCTACTTCCAAAACTTCTTTCACTACAATCATGTTGATCTGCTTTTTGTTTCACGCGATTCTGTGCCATGGTCAGGGTTGTCCTTTAAGATTTGAGAATTTGTTGTTGATTCTCGATGTGATCTTCCACTGCTTGAACCTTAGATTTTTCTTTTTAGAGAAGAAGTGATGGAAGGAGGGTGGTATCCAGCAGCGCTGCAAATGCCATTTTTGTTGCAGGAAAGGAAGTGTTATACCACCATTCGCCAAGTGTAACCATTTGAACCATTGTGTTTGTTTCTATCAGAGACAAAACAACAAAGGTAGCCTTCCAAACATTTGTTACCATCTCAGTTTTCCCATCAGATTGAGAATGATAGGGTGAGCTTTGTTTCAATTGGAGTACCCGTAAAGAAAATAATTATGTCCAAAAATGTCCAAAGGAATACATGGGATCTCCGCCACTTACAATAATCTTTGGGCTTCCATGTAGCTTTTTGAACTCTGCTCTCCATGAATGCTGTGGCAACTGTACCAGCCTTGAAGGGATGAGAGAGGCATTGTAAAAGTGTGCATACTTGGTTAGTTTCATCAACAATCACCATGATGACAGTCTTTCCTTCAGACTTTGGTAACCCTGTGGGATGAAATCCAATGTTCCTCCTCCCATCACTGACTTGGATGGATAATGGTTGTAAAAGACCTCGGGTCTTAATTGTTTCCCACCTATTTTGTTGGCAAATCACACATTCTGCCAAAAACCTTTTGACATCAAGGTTTTAGTGCCATCCCAAAAAAAATCCTTCTGACTCTATGGTAGGTTTCAAAATCCTGAGTGCCTCCCATTGAGAGGTAATTCCAATAGTACTTTGTTTGAGTTGGGAGTTCTAAAATAAATATGTTTACCTTTTGTACCCATAGTGGAATCATTTTTTCCATGTAAATGTATCTGGATGCACTGGAATCCTCAAGGTAACCTTTGAATGAGTCCACACTTTTTTTCGCTGTCATTTTTTCCATTCATCCTTTGATTCTATTATCCAATCAGGTTGGATGATCAAGATAGCAAAAGAAAGGCCTCCAACATCTTCATCCTTTCTTGAGAGTGCATCTGCCACAACATTTTGCTTCCCTTTTTATAGACCATTTCAAAAATCATAGCCCAACATCTTGGTTACCCATTTTTGTTGTTCTTAATAAGATAGTCTTGTTCCAAGAAGTATTTAAGACTATCATGATCTGTTTTGACCTTTGGAAGTGCCTACCTATTAGGTATGACACCATTTTTCAATGCATGTAGCATTGCCATCATTTCCTCTCATAAATTGGTCATTGTGTAAGTCTCTTCCCTGAGTGGTCGACTTCAAAAGCCAGGGGCCTCTCCTTCTTGCATTGGGACAATACCAATTCCATTTCCTGAGGCATCACATTCCACAATAAAGGTTTTTGTGAAGTCTAGGAGTGGTCACATTTGGTGAGCTGTACACATCACCCCTTTAAGTTGTTCAAAAGTTTCAGTTGCCTATGGAGTCCATGAAATGCATCCTTCTTAGTTAGAGTTTGAAGGTGTTGCTATTCTTCCATAGTTCCGAACAAAACTTGTGGTAGTAACTCCTGTCAAACCCAAAACTCTCTAAGATTTTTAATGTTTTTGAATCGTCCAACTATCATGGCCTTTAATCTTGTTAGGGTCTACCTTGACACCTTCATGAGATGATAATATGACCCAAATAATTTCACCTCTTTTACTGCAAAGAAACATTTGGATGGTTTAGCATATGTCATACCCTTTAGTAGTTGTAGCACCTTTGTCAACATGTTGCACATGATCCTCCCAAGATTTTCTATAGATTAGTATATCATCAAAATACTAACACAAATTTTCTTCAAGGAAGGCTTGAAATGGAATTCATCAACCCTTTGAATGTGGAAGGTGCATTTGTAAGGCCAAAAGGCATGACCAAAAATTCATAATGGCCTTCATGAGTTCGGAATGCTATTTTGGGATAGATTCTCTTTCCCTTTCATTCTGATTTGATGATACCCCCGAACGGAGATCCAATTTTTTGAAATAGATTGCCCATGTAGTTCATCTTAACAATTCATCAATCACGGAATGGGAAACTTATCTTTACAGTGATCTTGTTGAGCTCTCTGTTAATCTTGGACACATACGCCATGAGCTATATTTTGAATACCATTACCACTGTGCAGAGTAAGAACTTTGGCTAGGTCTAATAATGCCAGCCTCTAACATTTCAACCATACTAATTTCACTCTTCTGGGCATAAGGGTATCTGTATGGCCTGGATGTTAGGAGGAACACCCCAGGAATTAGGTGAATTCTACGATCAAGGATTTTGAGTGGGTGGGAGACCTTGGGAATATCTCTCAAATACTTTGGAATGCTTATCAATGATCCTTTGAGATCTTGAGGAATAGATGTCTTAGATGTTTGCAATACCTAGTGAGCATAGTTGTGCAATGCCTTGATGCCCCTTTCAATAATTTTATCATGCCGTTAGAGATTATCACCTTTACCGGGCTTCCCCAGATCCTTCTCAACTCAATTTCTTTTCCTTCCAATAAAATTTAAGTGAAAGTTTTTGAAAATTAAAAAGCCATTGTTCCTAATGATTGTAACCATTAGATTCCTAGTACAACATCTGCACCACCCTATGGGTATAGGGAAATCATTGGATCTGTCTATCACATTCCCCATACTAAGATTGATCTACAGATTTTCCTGAGCAATTGATAGTTCCTCCATCTGCAATCATTACTTGAAACTCCAAAATCGATATACAAAACAATTGAGATCTTTACCTTACGTTGAATGAAATTCATGAGTACCGCCTGAATCAATTAGGACAATTACCTTTTCTTTTTGTATGTATCCTTCGATCTTGAGGGTTTGAGGAGTGCCAATTCCATCCAATGCATTGTACACGATATCGTGGAGTCAACTCTTCAGACTAAATTTCTTCTACGTTTTCATCCTGAGATGGTTCTTCTTTGTTCTTCTTCCTTCACAATCTATGTAGAATAATTCTCTTCTCTACCACACTTATGTCCCTTTTACTGTACCCTTGCTGTCACAATTAAAGCATAAACCTTTTCTTTTATTTCCCTTCCAATTTTGAGGTGTCAACCTTGTAGGTTGAGGTGTTTTAGAGAAGGAGAATTGTTCTCTCTATAGATGTTAGGATAGGTCCTTCTAGTAGCCATAGCTGCATTTTTACTTTCAACATTTCTTGCCATTGATTCTAAATGCATTCTCCAATGATTTGGGTTCCCAAAGGAGAACCTCATGTTGAATGTTATCCCTTTAAAGTTCCTATGAATACATCAATCATGCTCATCTAGAATATCGGTTACCTTTATATTCAATCTTTGAAGTTCTCAATGTGATCAACTGAACCTTTTGCTTCTTGAGATTTATCAATTGCTAAAGAAGGTATTGCTCCTTTGTATCCTCATAGTGTGATATCATTTCTTCCGTAAAAATTGGTCCGCTGACTAGTGATTGGCGAGAACAAAGCCAACGATACCAAAACAAAATTGATTAGGTTCTAAATATAAAGAAGCAATTGCATCTTTGTGTATGTGGTACATTATGGAGATCAAAGAATTGCTCCATCTGAAGTATCCATGTGATTGGGTCCTTTCCATCAAACTTCCTCATGTCAATCTTAGGAATGTGGGTTGGTCTTCAAACCAAAGTTGGAGTTTCTCCATTCTTGATTCACCTTCCCAGGGTCCACATGCTGAATTTCATGGGATGCATTTTCACTTTCAGGTGTCTTCTTGTTATGAAATTTTTCAATACTTCCATGATCTCCCTTTTAACCCATCTATCTAGTGTGTCCATTTTGGAATCCATCTTACTATCCAAGAACTTAGCTTCCCTCTTGAATCCATCTTGTGGTTCCATTTGAATCCATCTTAGTTTCCATTGAATCCATCTTTGCTTCATTGAATTCATCTTATTTTGGTAGTTCATTTATGTCCCTACGCATTTCTTTCACCTTCATCAAGAGTCCAATTAGGATTTTCTGAGGCTTATTTGGTGTAGAAGTTCCCTTTTTGGGTGGTATGTTGGCTAAGTATCACTTTTTGAACCTTTGGATTTTGGTGTGGTTCTGCTAGACAAATATTTCTTCTGCTGTATTCTCCCAATTTTTGGCCCTTCTGGGTATGAAACTTTATCTTATGTATTTCTATGATATTTCTTCTCTGCAATTCCACAGGTCTGATCAAAATTGGATGTGCCAAGTGGAATTTACGGTATCTTCCCCACAACTTGCCGATTTTTGGCCTTTCCAGGAGATCTCGCTTGTATAGTGTGCCCCACACAAAATAATTGATATAAAATTCTGAAACTCGCACCCAAAATACTACAGACTGTCCACGATCCAATGCAACCAGTCCCACGCAATTGGGATACTCTAGGAACAAGTTATGATTGTTTTACCTGGAACACCTTCTTGAGACTAGTCAATAGGACTAGTCATATACCCTATCTTACACAGGGTGTATATACAAATTTAAGATGACCCAGAAGCTGACCTTTTTACCACAGATACATTACCAATTTTTGTAAAGTTCATACAGATTTCAGGGTCTGAAATGTTACAGAAATGTTTTTATAGCAAAAATTCTCCAATGACTCATTTCAGGATGATTCCATAACCCTATCTTGTAAAGGTTGTATCTCCGAAAGTATAATGCCTCAGGAGCTGAATTTTGAACCCAACGTACCTTTATCCATTTTCTAAATATCCTCCAAGCCGTTCCTTCTGAAACGTTGTAGAAAAAAAGTTATAGCGAAAATTCCACAGTGTCTCAGATGTAGCAGCGAAACCCCAAGACCTTGAGCTCTGATACCATATGTTAAGAACCAAACATCAATATAACATATAAAAACCTCAACAAAAGTACTCAACGTCTTGAAAAAGAGATAATTTCAGATAATAAGCCTTTTCGAGGGGGAAACCTCCTTTTACCCCACTTAAATGTTCAAGTACAAGATGATTCAAAATGAAAATGTCTCCTTGGTATATATAGGAAACTAGGAGGTATAATGGCTTAAAGACGACATAATTAAAATAACATTACTAATCTAAATTACAACTGATGACCTAAAGCTGACATAAATAAAATAGCATTACTAATATAATATGCCCCAATTAAGGGTTAATGAGCCAATATTAGGGCTTAAAATTGCCCATATCAACCAAGGGTGACATTATTTTTCTATATATGGGGATCATTTTCATGTAAAAGGGTTTGGTTGGAAAAATAGTGTAGACAGTGACTATTGAATGTAGTTTGAGTTCGATCGAAATTTAATGCAAAAGGCCTGAAGATTTGATGAAAAGATTATAATTGTAGCAGTTGGATGTATTGTTTCATTTATTTGTGTATGTACTTCCTGTATTGTTTATTCATATCTATTTCTGTCTGAATCAGAACGTAATTTCAAACCTAGGATTTGTTGCGCAGCACCCTAGGTTTCGTGTCATTCAGACAAACCATTTTCCTCTAAGTTAACTCTGAATTCATCCTCAGAGATGCTCTGAGTTACTTCATTTTTTTTTCCCCCTGCCACACACAACAATTTTAAACTGAAGATTATTGCTCGCTTAGCCTTTATCCTCTCAATTTCAGTCACTGAGTCATTTGCTTCTATCGTTTTCTTAAATTGATTCTATAGACCAAGGTGTTACTCTCTTGCGTCAATAGAACCAGAAAATTATTATTTAAAGGTGTTAAATCTAGACGACATCTTAAATCCATATCCTGTATCGAGACAAAGTCTACCGAGAGAGCCCTCTCCAAGTCTGAAAGGCTATTTTCAGGTCTCAAAGTTGGTTTGTAGGTTGCCTCTATCATTCGTTTATCAACCAAACAAAGTTTATGTAGAGATAATATTATGGCGTCGTTGTCGGGGATGAAATTGAAATTTTTTCCTGGGAAAGAACAACATGGTTGAGTTCTAAGGTCTGAGAGCAGCAGGCACTTAGGCACATATTGCCTGTATTTTTTCTCTAGCGACTCCACACATGAGAAAATCAATTGAAGTTGATTCCACTGACAGAAGAATCCAGAGCTAAAGTTTTCATGGTGACTCCAATTAAGCTTCAAATGTGATTCAAAGACTCCACTAGAGAATGAGACCTGTTGACAGAGATATGGAAGGGAAGTATGGAAAAGTCAGGTACTCGAGCTTAAGTTTAGTCCAAGAAGTACTTTTTGTTTTATCAATATCTTCTTGTTCGTTCCTGAGTTTTTCAAAAGAATATTTCTTCACTTACTACATTCAAATGAAGCCCAAAGATCTACCCTTGTATATCCTCCATGGAAAACTGTAGGTATACCTACTTCTTGTATAATCGATATTCACCAAGCTCCTTCCTCTGAGCCATGTCATGTTCATGATCATTCTTGTGAGCTTAATGAAACCAAAGTTGATATTGTACCTTCTGTTCTTAATCCTACACCCTCCAAGATTCAAGAAAGATACAATCCTCTTAAATTTCCTTCCATCATTCATGACTTTCCTCTGAAACATTATAAGTACCTTCCTCAGTTCAATGGAGAGCTTGATGGAAAGTCATATGAAAAACATATTCAGGTCTTTGAGCATTTTATAAAACTTTTTGAGATCGAACATGATGATGTGTCTATGAGGGCCTTTTCTCATTCCTTACAAGGATATGCCAAAGCATGGTTCAGACATTTGCAGCCTCAGTCGATTAGCTCATGGGATGAATTGAGAGAATATTTTCGTAGATTTTGGGGTGAGATAAATTCATGGGATCTACTCCTTTTAGAGTTTTATACCATGAGAAGAATGAAATATGAAACCATCTAAAATTTCAATAGGAGGTTTGCTAGTCTTTATTATAAACTGCCTAACAAAATTCAACCCACTAAAGCTATTGCCATGCTCCATTATCCAACAACCTTTCATCCAGATTTGTATTTCCTTCTGATGGAAAGAAGATATAATTCCTTACAACAAATGTTTAATGATGCTCAAGAGATTCAACACAATATTCAAGCATGTAAACAGATTCGAAATGAGGAGTTCGATGCTAAATAATATGACAATGAATATGAACAAAAAACAGTTGATTTGAATCTTGAGAAGAGGGTTAATAATATCATATGTCCTCTTGAAGCTTTAAATGTTGATGATTTTGTAAAGGATTATATTCCACTTATTGAAAAGAATGTGCTAATTTAGCTTATGATCCATCTCATCATAAGAACAGGGTTGATTGTTTTATGTATTCATTTGTAGATAGTCAAGAAAATGAATTTGCAAATCAGCTTGTTAAAGAGCAGGTTGATGTCCCAAGCTTTTTCTTGTTAGATGGCATTGCAGATATTATTGATTTTCCTATATATGATGAATATGATGATGATTATGGTGTTGACATCCTAGAAAAACCAACTGCATGTTCTCTATCAGAAAATGTTCCTTTTCAGCAGTGTAATGAGACAAATCAACCTACATATCACATTTACAAAGAAGAAAGTATTGAATCAATTGAAGGAAATTCTTTACCTTTATGCTTTTCTTCATTTAAATTGTTGAAATAAAATTCTAAGATCATCACTGAAGCAAAGGAATCTGTGTTGATGCCAAATCACATTGATCCACTAGAACAAATTGACAAGAAATTGCAGCAATATTCTCATGTGTTTGATGACCTTGTTACTTGTTATGTAGAACGTCTTGTCAGTTCAAAATTGAAACCATTGGTTGAAGATGAATCTGAAAATGGGTATGTTCAACAATCCAAAGAAATTGAAAAATGTGCATATGACAAAAGAAAATGAAGAAAGTTTTGAATTAGGTGAAATAACTTTGCCATTGTGTTTTGCATCTTTCAAATTGCTGAAGAAAAATGTTTATAATGTTTCAAATCAGAAATCCTCCATGCATCATGTTGAATATGAAGAAAGTAGTGGACTTGCAAATGAAAACTGTCTTCCATTGTGTTTTTCTTCCTTTGAATTGTTGAAAGTAAATCATGAGATAACAAAGGAAGCAGTGAAGTCTAACTACATTCACAGTGACATTGTTTTACATGAGAAAATTGTTATCAGTGAAGAGGACCAACAGCCTTCTCATACTCTTAATGACCCTGTTGTTGATTACATGGAAGGTTATTTCAGTTCAGATTTGTAGCCTGTGATCAACTACCAGCTTGGAAATAAATATGATGGTCAATCAACATCAGTGTTAGATATGGATTGTTTGCCACTAGGGGTTTCATTTCAGCCAACACTGTCTTCTGATTCAGAAGATTGTTATTTCCAGCAGTCTCAACATATTTTTCATCCTTTTTGTAGTAATCAACAGGTTGAATTACATGAAAACAAGGATGCAGTGGAAGGGGTGAAACATGATTGTTGTTTTATGTATGTTCTGGAGGATCCATTTTCATTTTTTTTGGAGGCGGCAAACAGTCCCAATGTTTTTAATTTTTTGAGATTTGAATTTATAGATAAATTTTTGAATGACTTATCAATAAACAGGCTTTGGAGCAAGCGTGTGCAAATAAAGAAAAAAGTGGATAAAGTGCTTGCATGGTTGCATTGACATTTTGATTTCACTTGATTGGCATATTTTTCAGTAGTTAGGGTAGGTAGGAGTGCGAATAAGCTCGTTACTACAAGCATTTCTTTTATCAATCTACAGTTTTCATTTTCATCTTAGTTTCAGATTTCAATTTGGAGCATATACAACATTGGGCTTTCAGCGGATGTAGGTTACAAGTTATGGTTGGAAAGATGAGTTTGGGATCATCCCAATGGATAGGATCCTGGTCTACTATTCTTTGCTACCTCACGGGGAGGATATCATCCCCGTTGGAGCCAACTATTAGCACCATGATTTTCATACCTAAGGTTAGAGGTTTGTCAACAATTTGCAAATTCATGCATGTTTGCACCCATATTGTTTTTATGTCTGGAATCATCTAATATCTCCAAGGGTCAGTTTCAAAAGGAATATTATCATTTACTATTTCCATTTCCATTTGCAATTGTGCACTACAAAATTTGCTATGCGTTGCACAGAGCAATTCACCGCGCAAAGGATTATGTCGCGTAGAGGATTTCGTCGCGCAGTGAATTTCATCATGTAGTGGATTTGATCGTGCATGGGATGTTGTTGCGCATAGGATGTTGTCACACAGAGGATGTCATCACATTGTGTATTTCGTCATGCATGGTATCTTGTCGCGCATAGGATGATGTCGAGCAGAGAATGTCATCGTGTAGTGGATTTCGTCACTTAGTGGATTTTGCCACGTAGTGGATGTTGTCGCACATAGGATGTTTTCGCATAATGAATTTCATCGTGTATTGGATTTTTTTGTGCATGGGATGTTGCCGCGCATAGGATGTTGTCACGCAGAGGATGTCATCGTGCAGTGGATTTCATCGCACAGTGGATTTCGTCTCGCAGTGGATGTTTTCACGCATAGGATGTTGTTGCACTGAGGATGTCATTGCGCAGTGGATTTTGTCGCACAAAGGATTCTGTCACGCAAAGGATGCTTTCGCTTAGAGGATTTTCCTACGCACGGGCTACAGGTCGCGTTGCACAAATGATTGGTTTAGTGGTCAACTTCAAGATCACTTTCTGACCAACTGGAGAGGAATTTTGAAAATCCCCGAGAGGATGTTTTTTAAGGACAAACCAAATAATAAAAAACTCTCTCGGATTTGAAAACCGTTTCATATTTTGGGAGATTCAAAGGAATCTTTGAGCCCTATTTTTCAATTTTCATGATTTCCTATCTGAGACATGTTTTTGCGACACGTATTACGGCCAGTTGGAGATGAATTTTGAGAAACTGAGAGAGGTTTTTCTTTGCAACGATATTAAATATAAAAACCTCTCTCATTTTAGATAAATAGTTTTTTATTAGTCAGATATGATGTCATAGTTAACGCCTATTTTCCCATTTTGTTGCTCAATCCGATGCATTTTTTGTTGTAGGTTACTATTGCATAGAAGAATTGTTGTGCAGGGGTAAAAGAGTGTCCAAAAATGGACATGATAAATTATCACAACCATATGGTTTAATTTTGATCATGATCAATTATTGTAAATAATATTTCGATTACAATTATGATTTGGCAAAGTCAGGTTTTCTATTTTTAGTAAATCCGTTGAAGTTATTGTTCTCTTTCAAAGAAATCAGATCGATGATTCTAGGAGAGATTAGTTCGACCCTAGCATCCAAGGGTGACATTATTTTTCTATATATGGGGATCATTTTCATGTAAAAGGGGTTGGTTGGAAAAATTAGTGTAGGCAGTGACTATTGAATGTAGTTTGAGTTCGATCAAAATTTAATGCAGAAGTCCTGAAGCTTTGATGAAAAGATTATAATTGTAGTAGTTGGATGTATTGTTTCCTTTATTTTCATATGTACTTCATGTATTCTTTATTCATATATATTTCTGTCTGAATTGGAATGTAATTTCAAACCTAGGATTCGTTGTGCAACGCCCTGGGATTCACACCATTCAAACAAATTGTTTTCCACTAAGTTAACTCTGAATTCATCCTCATATGTGCTCCAAGTTACTTCATGTGTTTTTCCCCCCACCACACACAACGATTTTAAACTAAAGATTGTTGCTCCCTTAGCCTTTATCCTCTCAAGTTCAGTCAACCAGACATTTGTTTCTATCGTTTTCTTAAATCGACTGCATAGACCAAGGTCTTACTCTCTTGCGCCAATAGAACTAGAAAATTATTATTTAAAGGTGTTAAATCTAGCCAACATCTTAAAGCCATATCCTGTATCGAGACAAAGTCTCCCTAGAGAACCCTCTCCAGGTCCGAAAGGCTAGTTTCGGGTCTCAAAGTTGGTTTGTAGGTTTCTTTTGTCAGTCATTTCTCAGCCAAACGAAGTTTACAGAGAGCTAACAGGAAGGACCAATGATTCAAATCACGTCAAAATATACCGTGAACGAAGGATAATTTATAACCGTAGGATTTCCCCACAATTAAGTTTTGGTCGCTAGATCGAATTTAGAATAATTCTATAGAAGTCTTGATATCCAGTTGTGAGAGTAAGATCTAGCCATCCATTCTCGAGCCAGATAGATGGATGACATTGTTTCAAGAGTTAAGAGACACATGGAAGTTAAGGGAGAATCATGACCATTCGATCCAGATCCAGATCGATGGTTCTCACTATAGTGGACCACAAGCATCGTAGTTTCTAAGGTTTTGGAGGGCTAAAAATCTTTGAGGTCCCGACGATGACAAACTTCACACTGACGTAAGTAACTCCTCACATGAGGTGACACATGGAGACCAAGCACCATGATATATGGTTTATGTAGAAAACCATTGACAGTGAATATTATATATTGATTCTATAAATCGACACCCTTCGTCGAGACCGAGATACATAAGGCTGACGCCATAGCCCACTCACGAGAAGACACATGGAAGCAAGATTCTGGACTAATAAGAGTTTTGTGGTGTCCCATGTTGTGAGTTGAAATATAATCAATGGTCCATACTAAATACACAATATGAATCATTGGTGATCCATAGTTGAATGATATCGTAGTGGAATAGATTGTGGTTGTTGATCACCAGTGCGATCAATAGTCCAGATCATTGCAGAATGCGACCTTCGAGAGTTTTGGTAGTTGGGAAGTGTTAAACATTCTCGATGTCCTAGGACAGCTATACGTGGCAACCATATTTTGAAGAACATAGGTCAATGGCCACCAGAAAAAGTGGTGCAATGAAACTAGAAGATCCATCGTCGATCATTAACGCCAAGTTTTAAGAGCTTAAGGGAATAATAAATCGGTCACAACTATTAATCACATGGAAAAGAATGGATTAGAACCGGAAAATAAAATAGATTTTCTTTAAGAACAGGGTTCTAATAGTTGGTGATGAGGAAGATAAGAACCTGGAGTTGAGAATTGTAGATAAGCATCGATAGAGTATCATGTGAGAAACATAGTACTCCAAACTTTGCTAAAAGAGGGAATTGGGTCTGTATAAAAAATTTGAGAGCAGCTCGAGGTCAGATCTATAGCATATTTTACTTATAAATCTACACCTATGGGTAATCGACTTGGTGGGTCACTATCATAAATATCCACAGTTGCAAATGTGGGTATATTTCTTCTAGAAAAATGAGTAGGTGAACCTATTGAGAGAAAGTGAGAAATTGCAAAATCCTATAACTATGGAAACTAAGGAGAAAAGCAAGCTCGGAAGGTTCTAGAGGAAGGAACCAATAACACCAAAGGTCCAACTTCAGGAGATAATATGGAAAGGTATTGTGTAGCAAGGTGAAACAAACTTGTTACGGTAGAGGCTATTTGCATCTCACAGTGAGCATGGAGAATCTCACATAGGAAGAGAGAGAAATGGATATGGATACTTAGGTAAAGGGTTCAAAACGAAGCCACGATAAAGTGAAAGAAGACATAGACTTCGATTACAAGGAAATTTGAAATAAAAGGACTCATATGCATGAAAAAAAGAAGCAAGAGGCAAGAGGAAAGGATATAAATAAGGATGCAAGGAAAGAAAAATAAAGAAGCAACAGAAGACATGCATAGCGAAGCATAAAAAATGAAGCAGTGCAAGTGTGAAGTAGTAAAGAAAGGTATAGTTAACATTATTGTGTGATTGAGATGTAGATACATTAAATCCATGAAAGAGACATCCCTATAAATTTAATGGTCCTTGAATAATGTTTTTGATGAAGATCTTGGTCACAAGGAGGATAAGCGCCCAGAGTTGAGTGTTGTAGATAAGCATCGATAGAGTCTGGTGTGAGAAATAGATTACTCCAAACTTTTCTAAAAGAGGGAATTGGTCCTGTATAATAAATTTGAGACAAGCTCGAGGTTGGAGCTGCAACATATTTTACTTATAACTTTGCACATGTGGTTAATCGACCTAATGCGTTGCTATCAGAAATATCCATAGTTGAAAATGTGGGTATAGTTGTCTAGAGAAAGGAGTAGGTGAAGGTCTTGAGAGAAAGTGAGTAAGTGAAAAATATTATAGCTATGGAAACTAAGGATTTGAGGAAGTTTAGACGGTTCTAGTGAAAGGAACCAAGAATACCAAAGGGCCAAGTTCGGGAGAGTGTTGGACATTTGGTTTGGATAGTTGGTTTTCATTGATGTCAACCCTTGAAGAGTGATCTTGGAGATTTATTTCAACCCTTGGAGAAGTCCAGAATCCCCAAATATGTGGATGATATCGTTTGACATTTGGTTATCATCTGTATGATCGAGATTGATGGTGAGTTAGTTGGGTGCATTTGATGTAGTCTACCTATAGCCTCAGAGGTGTGGTTATGGGACCCATAGTTAATTGAGGAATAACGACATGAAGGATATTGAAATTATAGGTAGTACTATCATAGATATATAGTACACATCGTTCCATTTCCATTGATATGTGGAATGCCATGTGGTTACTCACGATCAGGGAGATATGGCCTTGTGAAGTTGGAATCCCCAAAGAATGGGCAAGAATTCTTAGTTGGTTACAAGTCATTGAGTAAAAAGGGAAAAGTGGTTGTAAAAATAAATTCAACAAGCCCTAAGATTAAGTAAAAAGCATACCTAGAAAAACTATAAAGAACACTCAAGGAGTCATTCATAAGTACACACTTACATTGAACATCTTTCTAGTGAATTGTTATGGTCTAATCATTTTGTTATTGTTTATTTTTGTCTTTTGGTGAATATGATGGGATGTCCAAGGCAACAAAAAAGGTTGTTGGCACAGGGGCAGACCTAGAGTTCAATGCTACAACAATGCACCAACAAAACCCTAACTACCGACCCTTTCGGCAACACCTACGAAGAAGATGAAGTCTCACCTGAGGTAGAGGCAGGGGTGGTTGTAGGACTCAGATGTCTGCAACCTTTGCTGGGACATAGATCTGTGATCTTAACACTCAAAAGAGCACTCAACAGTTAACATTCATCAATATCCAGTCTTAGTTATGTCGCAATTAAACCCTTATTACAGAGTATCACAATATTCATTCAAATCTAAGGTACTTAAGCACTAAGCATTTGTACATAAGTCAGATCTAACATCCATCCATATTATTAAGCATTAAGCATCGACAGATCTATCTATCATTCATATATATTAAAGAATTAAGCATGTAAACATATAAACATAATACATCACACAAATCATAGAAACACAACATGTACATGGTTCACCCCCACCCTAGGGATACGTCCACCAACTCTTCTCTTCTTTATTATCTTTGGTCAAGCTTCTTACGAGCACATAACATCTAAGTTCTACTCCGTAGAAGATAGGAGATCTGCGTGCACTCTGCCAGATCCTCCTTCTTCTAGCTAGGGTATAGCACAAAGCCTTCGCACAATCTCTTACAGTTACTTTCACTAGCCTTGCAAGCCTCACATAGTATGCACAAAGCACTTACAACTTTTGATCACATAGATCCAACTCTAGCACTTAGCACACCGGCCTAATAGGTCTCTCCTCCTCTTTCCTTACATCACCTAGCTACTTATTTATACATTACAAAATAGGCCTAATCATGGGTAAACCCATGGGCCAACATCCCATACCCATTACATAATCCTGAATCCCAAAAATGGCCCTAAAATGGGTTGAGATCCGGCGATCTCCACTTCATCTTGTGCTCTGCCTTCGACAACCTCTCGAAGTACCAAAATTAGGTTGAACATGACCAAGAATCCTCAAAACTTGGTCAAGGGCCAACAGGCCCCCAACACTCACCTGTGACTCGTCCCAAGTCACTCTGATCTGATTAGTTATGCTTCAAAATCCTCGATATTCACTCGATCTGCTTCAACTTTTTGTTGTGCTACGACCTCTTGTTCAACGAACTCTTGTATGAATGCTTCATTGACAGGTCCCTCTAGGCGTTGTTCAAATGCAGTGACGACTTGCTCTAGTTCCACTCCTCTGTCTTCGATCTCTGTGAACAGTTGCTAAGCCTCATCCTATACATGTTGGAGCCTCTGAGTTACTTCCATAACTCTGCTCTAAATAGTGTGGACCTGCTGCTGGGCAGTTGTTAAGCCCTAATATTGGCTCATTACCCCTTAATTGGGGCATATTAGATTAGTAATGCTATTTATTTATGTCGGCTTTAGGCCATTAGTTGTAATTTAGATTAGTAATGTTGCTTTTAGCCATTAGTTGTAATTCTAGATTAGTAATGTTATTTTAATTATGCCTGCTTTTGTCAATACCTCCTAGTCTCCTATATATATACCAAGGACATTTTCATTTGAATCATCTTGTACCTCAAACATTTAAGGTAAAAGGAGTTGCCCCTCAATATAGCTTATTATCCGAATTATCTCTTTTCAAGGCGCTGAGTACTTTTATTGAGGTTTTATGCTATATTGATGTTTGGTTCTTAACATATGGTATCAGAGCTCAAGGTCTTGGGGTTTCGCTGCTACATCTGAGACACCGTGGAATTTTCGCTATAACTTTTTTTCTACAATGTTTCAAAAGGAATGGCTTGGAGGATATTTACAAGAGGGATCAAGGTACGTTTGGTTCAAAATTCAACTACTGAGGCCTTATACTTTCGGAGATACAGCCTGTACAAGATAGGGTTTTGGAATCATCCTAAAATGAGTCATTGTAGAATTTTTGCTGTAAAACATTTTCTGTAACGTTTCAGACCCTGAAATCTGTATGACATTTACCAAAATTGGTAATGTATCTTTGGTAAAACTTTCAGCTTCTGGGTCATCTTAAATTTGCATATACACCCTGTGTAAGATAGGGTATCGGACTAGTCCTATTGACTAGTCTCAAGAAGGTGTTACAGGAAAAACAATCATAACTTCTTCCTAGAATATCCAAATTGTGTGGGACTAGTTGCATTGGATCGTGGACAGTCTGTAGTATTTTGGGTGCGAGTTTCAGAATTTTATATCAATTATTTTGTGCGGGGCACACTTTACAAGTGAGATCTCCTGGAAAGGCCAAAAAATCGGCAAGTTGTGGGGAAGATACCGTAAATTCCACTTGGCACATCCAATTTTGATCAGACTTGTGGCATTGCAGAGAAGAAATATCATAGAAATACATAATATAAAGTTTCATACCCAGAAGGGCCAAAAAGTGGGAGATACAACAGAAGAAATATTGTCTAGCAGAACCACCTCAAAATCAAGGTTCAAAAGTGATACTTGGCCAACATGCCACCCAAAAAGGGAACTTCTACACCAAATAAGCC
>SNQJ01S0016562.1:40118-57922 GCA_010110895.2 Picea sitchensis | reverse complement strand
GAGGTGCCAGGAGAATCCTGGATCGGGGCCCACGGTATCGCTGAGAGAGTTAAGAGCCGTCAGATCTGGAGGGACGCGTGGTGCCAGATTAAGCCTTCTCAGCATATCGCTCATCGCGATTTCAATCAGCGAAGGTTAGCCCTTTCATATTCGCGAACGCCAAAAGCATGTGGTCACAGCCCATGATCACTTGGGGAGAGGAAGGAGTTGTGTGAAGGAGGCCAAAGGCGCCGAGTTCAGTTGCAATGAGGGTCATCGTGATCTCCAGGCATCATTGGACCCAATCTTAATACTGTTTCTAGTATTGAAGTAAATGAGGACAAGATCGGGTGGTTGAAACCTCCTTTCGTTCATTGAATGAGGGGAATGGAGGGTCTAGCAAGCCGCCTGCTCGCAGAGGTCCTGTGTATCGATTTTCTCAAAAAGACCATGCCGAAGTCCTTAACTCAACAGAGAAGTCTGCACACGCTAGCCAAGCACTTAACGTCTCAGCTACCCTCCTTACAGGAGCCATGCCTGGTTAAGGTGGCATTTAAAGATAGACATTGGTACAAGTTTGACTGAAGGGACACCAAGCTTCGGGTGACTAGACACGCCTCTGTGAGGTGAATTTTCCTGGGTATATAGGCCCAGTTTTTGTATTTTTGAAGGCATCGATGGTAGAGCGAAGCTCCCGATTGTAAAAATTTTAGCACAGACTCTAGTTTTATGGTTATGTATTGGTATGCAATATTTCTTGTTCAATAACAGACAGTCTTCTTACTCCATCTGGTGTTCATCTTATGCTAAGAGAGTTCATTGCCGACTGATTCGAACGAATTATGGCAATTCTGTTATGATAAAGGATTTATTGTGGCGTTATTGTCTTCTCTGGTTTTCTGCGTTTGAATGTAAGAAGATCTTGCGTTTAGATGCTTTCCTCTACAGTCTGTTAGAGACCTGATGTTTAGGACAGACCCTTGCATCTTTCTGATACAAGTCTTCCCCCTACTCACCCTTACTACAACTTACTGTCTGAAGCTCATCTAAGACCTTGTTTGCCCATACATGCCTAGCCTAGTTTCTGAGATAGAGCTGCATCGTCTTGAGTTAACCTCCATTTGATCACCCCATTAAACAAATTGTGACATAAACTGATGGGCGTTGGGCTCTGCTCCTGCTGCAATCCAGGGGTGACTTATGACGCCAACAGATGCCCTAACCAGACTTTATGAAAGTAAGAATACCAGTCGAAAGATCACTTTGAGGCATCAACTCATAAACGTGACAATGAACAAGTCAAAAACAGTGGTCAACTATTTTATGAAGATCTCGCAGATCAAGGATCAGTTAGCAGCTATTGGAGATCTAGTAGAAGGCATTGAACTTGTGACCACCACACTCGATGGATTCCCTCCCTCATGGGACCCATTTGTCCAAGGAATTTGTGCAAGAAGGAGATTGCCCAAGTTTGACAAGTTATGGTCAAATTGCACTCAAGAGGAATCCATGATGATATCCAAGATACAAAAGACTAATGAGGATGAAAATCAAGCACTTGCTTCCCAAGTGAAGAAGAGAAAGAAAAGGGAAGAAGGCAGCCCGAAGAAGTCTAAGAGACCTCGTTACAAGAAGGATACGTCAAAGATCAGATGCTACAGTTTCCAGAAGCTGGGACATTATTCCTTTCAATGTCCAGATAGAAATGAAAAGGTGAAGAAGAAACACCATGCAGATGCAGTAGATTCCAAAGAGCACTCAAAGGCATCAAAGGATGAATAATTTGTCTTTTAGACAATGGTGTTTCCATATGAATGATAGAAGGAAACTCAAGCATGACAACAACACCAGACTCCAGGTTTGCATATCAGGTTTGATATTTTGTTGTTTCTTAAGAAAGTATTGTACCTAGGATAGCAGTCTTTACAGCTTTATTATTTGCTATTACTATCAAATGTTTAGGTACACTTGAATATTGTCGGTGCTATTATCATTAATAAAATGCTCATTATTAATGATATACTTGTCTTCAATATGAAATTGATCTCCTCTAGGAGATGTTCTTGATTACTAACCATCCCATGGAGGTTACCATGGAAATTTTGTTCTTGTCTCTTATTCCAGGCAGGTCATAGGTGATATCTCTGAGAAGGAGATATGATGACGGTTGCAGGAGGAAACTATTTAGATAGTCTTTAGCCGAGAAATAGAACTGTGTACACGACCACACACACCCATGTGAAGTAGAAGGCGAAGAAGAGTATCTCTTATGGAGATTGATTGTGAGGAGAAGAAGGCTCCAAAGATGACCTTACAGTTAATAATTTGACCACTCTTCATATAATCAGGAAGAGTTCATAGTGCCAGAGGCCTACCTAGAAACAATGCTGTAAACAAGCATGTTCTCACACATATACATGGAATTAATAAGCCATACTATGAAGAGAAGCAGATGACTCCACCAGTGGTGAGGCATTCGACCCCACCAAGTACCATCTCAGAAGGAGCTAGATTTCAAAGGGATTCAACCCTTAGGACCCAGTAGGGAGGAGAAACCTCCCAGCACAGTCCATAGGAGATCAGACTTCAAAAGAAGTCAACAGATGCAGCGGAAGTAGGTAGCTCCATAGACCATATAGACTCAGAGGGAGTCAAGCTTTAGAGGGAGCATGCAGATTCAGAGTGAGGCTTATCTTAGAGAGAGTCAGTGGCTTAGATACTTTCATTCATAAAGTATTCCTTCTCATATTTAGATAGGAGGGAGAGACGTCTTCCAGGACTGACAGACATGTGCCATGAGTTTAAGAGGATAGATTAAAGCTTCATAGGCTTCTAGGAGATGTGAGATCTCCTGGGAGGATTCCCTTGTCTCAATAGACCTTGTTGTAGTAACAGAGGAGGCAACCAGTCAGAAGGATTGGGATATATATTTTTCCTCAATTCCAGAAACCACACATATTTTCCAGCTATATGGCATTGATGAGAAGCATCATTGATTCAGAGCCTTCCACCATTGAAGAAGCTACTAAGAAGCAGGAATGGAAAGATGTCATGATGGAGGAGTATCAGTCCATCATGAAGAATGATGTGTGAGAGGAGGTTCTGAGAATAGAAGGGAAGTTAGTAGTGACTTCCAAGATTGATCTATAAGATCAAGCATGTTGCAGATAGCAGCATAGAGATGTACAAAGCTTGATTTGTGGCCTGAGGATTCTCCTAGCAAGAGGAAGAAGATTATGACGAGACACTTGATCTAGTAGCCAAAAGAAGTGTACAATAAGTCTTATGTCTGCAGATTGAAGAAGGTTTTGTACGGGCCTAAGCAGGCACCCAGGGCATGATATGCCAGATCATACAGTTATTTGATGGTTTCCCATTAATCCTACATGTGGATGACATGTTTTTGACGAGAGATGAGAATCTCATAGTTAGGTGCAAGAGGGAGCTCGCTTAAGAGTTCGAGATGAAGGATCTAGGTCTAATGCATTACTTCTTGGGATTGGAAGTGTGGCAAAGATTAGATGAGTTTTTCCTTAGCCAAGGAAAATATATTGTTGAGATTCTACAGAGATTCAGGATGATGGACTACAAGTCCATGACCACACCCATGACAATAAATATGAAGCTCTTGAGTGACAAATCTTCAGATTTGGTGGATCCCACGATGTACATACAATTGATTGGATCCTCGATGCACATGGTTAACACCAGGCTAGACTTATGCTTTGTAGTGAATACCTTGAGTCAACACATGGTTGAACCTAGACAGGTGCATTGGATGGAAACAAAGCATATGTTGAGGTACCTTCATGGTATGATTGGATATGGATTGAGATATGTCTCAGGTGGAGATGTGAAGCTGTAGGGATATACAGATTCTGACTGGGCAGGGAGTGAAGTGGATCAGAAGAGTACTTATAGATGTTGTTTCAGTCTAGGATTGGGCATGATCTCATGGTTGAGCAGGAAGCAGACATAAGTGGCACTCAGTACATTAGAAGTAAAGTATATGGCAGCAAGCATGGAAATTCGTGAAGCAGTGTGGATCCGGAAGTTGCTAGCTGTGATATTTGATCTAGAATTGGAGCCAACTTTGATACATTGTGACAATCAAAGTTGTGTGACGCTTACCAAGAACCTTGTATTCCATGACATATCTAAGCATATATAGATCAAATATCATTATATCCGGGACATGGTGTAGAGAGGAGTTGTGGAGCTCCAATACATATCCACAAATGAGCAGACAACGAACATTCTCACCAAGCCCTTGTCAAGAGTGATGTATGAGTACTTGAGGGAAAAGCTTGGAGTGTTTCTGAATGTTCACCCTTGTTGAGAGGGAGGTGTGTTGTTTCTTCTCATGCCGACTAACCCCTCTGGCCAAGATTTCCCTATATCATTCACGTGAGGTGACTGAGGGGGTAATTCATTGTCAGACCTGCTGAGAGAAGAAACATCACACACATAGTTGTAAGACTATGGCAGAGACTGTGTGTCTTTGGATAGTAGTTTTGTGCTACTTTGGTTGATGTGTTCCACTAGTGGAGGTTGTGTGACTCCGGACAGTAATTGTGTGCTACTTCAGTGGTTGTGTACCACTGGAGGAGACTGTGTGTCTCTAGACAATAGTTGTGTGCTACTATAGTGGATGTGTTCCAGTGGTTGAGGTTGTGTGACTCCGGACAGTAGTTGTGTGCTACTTCGGTGGTTGTGTACCACTAGCAGAGACTGTGTGTCCATGGACAATAGTTTTTTTATACTACGGTGGATGTGTTCCCCTGGTGGAGGTTGTGTGAATCCAGACAATAGTTGTGTGCTACTTCGGAGGTTGTGTACCACTGGCAAAGACTATGTGTCTCTGGATAGTAGTTGTGTTCTACTTCGGTGGATGTGTTCCACTGGCGAAGGTTGTGTGACTCCAGACAGTAGTTGTGCGATACTACAGTGGATGTTTTCCACTAGCAGTGATTCTGTGTCACTGGTAATAGTTGTGTACTACTTGGCAGCAATTGTGATCTATTGGATGGCCTTGTAGTAGTTGTGTGCTACTAGTTGATTGTCATAGATATTACCATATCATTTGGATGTAGTTGTGTGTGCTACCATATTATCATAGAGACTATGCCTGATGATTCGAGCTACCGAAGACATTGTAGCATCTGTGTGACTGCTAGCAGATTGCAGAGTAGTCAGTGGACTACCAGATGAAGACATCGTGAAATATGCCTCCCTAGATAAGAGGGAGTGTTGATGTTTTGGTAGTTGTTGGAGGATCTTTCCCTCCTAGATGACCTTTCTTAGATGAAAAGAAGATTCTAGAAGCAAGAGATCCATTGGATAGATGTTGAAATACCCTAGAAGAGAAGTCAGCCCAGAAGAATAAAGTATAATGAAAAGACACCTTCCCAGAAGAGAAGTCGACCCAACTAGAAGGACATGAAGACTATAAATAAGGAGGCACCTTAGCTCATTTTTTCACTCACACACACTCTCCCAGCTACACAGAAGCAAGGCGCAAGTTTGGAGGAGGTAGCGTAGTAGTTGTAGTTGCACAGTTTATTCGTGTTCAGTCTTTTGGTATCTCTCTCTTGTGCGCTACTCCTCAAGGAGGTGTGCTACCTTTGTATGGTGTTGCTACTGCGGTTGGGGTGGTATTTCTGGTTTAGCTAACACTTGTGCTATGGTTTATTTGATTGGACTTGCTTTGTGAATGAAATCTATCTAAGAAAGGTTGTTGGGTTTTTCTCCCATTTGGGGTTTTCCCAAGACAAATCTCTTGTGTTCTTTTATGTCTCTTATTTATGTTTCTAATGCTCAGTACATGATATATATGTTAATGGTAACAAAGTAAAAGAACACTAGTAACACTAATGCTCTGTAAATAAGGGAAATCCAATAGTCTCTTCCTTCCAAGCTTTGGGTTGAGGCACTTCACTATGTTGCTTATATACAGAATAGATCTCCTCATAGATCTATTGAGGATATGACACATTTTGAGGCTTGGACAGGTTAAAAACCAGATGTCACACACTTCTGCATATTTTGATCTCACTCATGGGCCCATATTCCTTCTTAAAAGAGGAAAGCATTAGATTCACATAGCACACCTTGCATCTTTGTGAGTTATCCAGATGATGTGAAGGGGTACAGATTGATTGATCCCTCTATAGATCAAATCATCAGTGAGCACAGTGTTTAGTTTGAGGATAGTCCTTTGCATGCACCACCAGTGCAACATGCAGATACTCTTGTGCTTCCATCAGTTCCAAACATCAGAAATGATGATTCTGTACACTCAGATGCTACATATTCAAGCTCATAGGATTTTTTACATGGAGAAGAGGAGGTAGTACAACCAGATGAGGATCCAACATCGGAGCTTCAACAGATGCCCAAGTGGGCACAGTCCACACTTCAGGAAGCAGGTGACCTTGCATGGGATTCATTAGATTCAAGGAGGACTCGATCTCAGCATGAGGATCCTTCTCGTGTACTTTCATCTTTTTAACCAGCGATACCCATGCATTAATATATGGTTCAATATTCTAATCTGCAAATCTATAGTGAGGTTGTGGGAAATCCATTATGGGAAGCATCCATGTAGGAGGAGTATGAATCACTCCTAGAGAATCATACTTGGGATCTAGTTTCACTTCCACCGGGGAGGAAAATTGTCAGATGCAAATGGGTCTATAGGACCAAAGAGCAGCAAATGGTCAGGTGAATAGGTACAAGGAAAGATTAGTTGCAAAATGATTTCAACAAAATCATGGAATAGATTATGATGAGAATTTTTCTCCTGTAGCAAATATGGACTCTATTCACTTGGTTCTAGCCATTGCAACAGACAAAGGATGGGAATTTCACCAAATGGATGTGAAGAATTATTTTCTTCACGGTGATCTTTCAGGGGAGATCTACATGGAGCATCCATCGGGGTTCATTCAGAACTCATATTTAGTATGCATACTAAAGAAGTCACTCTATGGCCTCAAGCAGGCACCTAGAGCATGGTGTGAAAAGATGGATTCTTATCTACTTTCACATGATTTTGTTAGATGTAAATCTTATTGTAATGTTTACATGTTGAGGACAACTGACTCTTTGATGATTTTAGTAATGTATGTTGATGATCTTTTTATCACTGGTATCTCCGCTTCGGCCATCGTTGTGGTCAAATATATTTTGCATAACAGGTTCTCTATGACGGACATGGGTCCACTTCATTTATTTATTGGTCTTGAGATTAGTTAATATGATTTTGGCATCAAAATTTCTCAGGCTAAGTATGTTAGGGATATTCTAGATAGATTCCATGTGACAGACTGTAAGTTTGCACCTACACCCTTCTTATTTGGGATCAGACTTGAGGATGGCGAGGATACACCATTAGTGGAAAACACTTTGTATCGACAGTTGGTGCGGAGTCTTCTGTATCTCACCATCACTCATCTGGATATCTCATATGCAGTAGGAGCAGTTTCCAGATACATGCAAGAGCCCCATGATCTATGATGGAAGGCTTCCAAGCGCATCCTCAGATATGTTTAGGCACCATGAGTTATGGGATTCACTATGCAACTAGTTGTTCATTGGATCTCATAGGCTTCACAGATTCAGATTGGGATGGTGATATCACATATCACAAGTCCACTTCAAGGTACACTCTCAGTTTTGGGTCAGGCCCTATTTGTTGGTCAAGTAAGAAGCAATAACTCATTGCGTTATCTTCTGCAGAGGCCAAGTATAGAGGAGAAGTTAATTGTGTCATTTAGGCACTTTGGCTTCAACACTTCCTTACCAAGCTTGGTATCCAATTTCACTATTCGACTGTCATATGGTGTGACAATCAAAGTACATTGAGATTTTGTAGAGATCCATTACATTGGCAGCGAACCAAACACATTGAGGTCCACATGCATTTCATCATATATATAGTACATAACAAGATCATTGATCTATGGTTTTGTCCTTCCTTTGAACAGATTGTCGACATCTTCACTAAGACCTTCACTTGGATGAAATTTCAGACTTTGCGAGATCGTCTTAGAGCAAAGAACACAGTTTCCTAGTAGCTTCCTTTTCTTCTTTTGATGCATTGTCTTTTGAGGGGGGGTTTTGTTCCCACGTGGTTTTCCCTCTTTCCTCATTTTTTTTTCAGTGTTCATTAGTTTCATTGTACATGAGTACCTAATATGGCCCAGTTGTCGGGACTCATTTTTTATTACTCCATAGTGATGTTTAGGGGAGTTGTTGGAGATATTTCTATTTTCAACTCACAAGTTCAGTGGTAGTTAATTGGAGCTAGTTCTATTTTAGACCATCACTATTATGCATGCATTCCTAAGAAAAGCTCATTGCTTGATCGCTTCTCTTAATTATGGAATGTTCTTTCCTATATGAGTGTATATCACTCATTCATTGTATGATTATTGATTAGCTCATTGGATTAGTGTGAATAGATTAATTCTCATTCTTCCATATTGAATCTCTCATCCTTTTCTTGATAACCTTTGTTTGTACTTGCTTTAGTTAGGCCTCCTTTGCATGTTTCCATGAAACATTGACAGGTTTTACCTAACATATATTATAGTTCACATTCAATATTATAGTGAAGCATATGTTGAGCTTGAGACCTGAGAATCCATTGGCAGCGAGAATCCTTCATCAATTTGGTATATTCATGAAATGACTTACATCGGTGTCAATTAATATCCTAGGCACACCTTACGCAAAAGAAGTACGAGTTATATTACATAAATTGGATGATTATAACATGCATAGTTATTTGGATTCCAATACCATGATATTAGCAAGGTATTTTCTTATGTAATTCTAAATGGGTTTTATGTTTCCTTTTTATCAAGTGAGACAAAGGTTACTTTCTGACATGCACATGATAGTGGAAGAAAGATCCAGGCATGGATCAGATTATAAACCCTCGGGATATTTCCTTGATGTACTTCTAGCAAAAAATTAGTGAAGTTGTAAGGGATGGAGTAGTCCATCTCAAATGAAGGATGGATTTGACTGAGGAAGAGCATTTTAATACAAATTTCTATTGCATTCTGTCAAAATTCAGACTTGTCCTGGAAAGCATACCTAGATTATAAGATCAAATAGACAAACACAATGTAATAGCAAGGATATCTAAGGTATTTTCAATGTTCAATCTCGATAATATTCTAGTTTGTCTGAACGATAGCAGTGAAAATGATATATATATATATATGTATGTATGTATGTATGTATGTATGTATGTATGTATGTATTTTATTTATTTATTTTTACTTGGGGATTTTGGAAGAATGTTTTCAGGAAGCACTAGAGCTAATTGTCATTTTGAACAAAAATGTGTTTTGAACATTATAGGACCTTGTTTAAGACCTCAATCAATTTAAAAATTAGAGAAGCATATGATAAAACTGAGAAATTTTACAGAAAACGATGTCGAAACTTTGTTTCCCATTGAATAGTTGTTTGAAAATTTTGGGAACTGACCTCATTCCCTTAAAAATACGGGTTGTGGATAAGACATGTTATTGCACAAATTTTAAGTTGGGAAAATTCCAACCCAATCCACAAAAGTGGGACAACTGTGAAAGTATCTACCCACTGTCACCTTAGGTGTACACTCTCCTCACTTTAATGATGATGGAAATCACCACAATGGGGGAATCCCAGTGACCCTAGGGGGAAATGAGATGGAAAGTGGAGTAACAGAAGGTAGTACCCCTATAAGTCAAAGTAAGAAGTATAAGATGGCTTGGACAAGAGCCTTGTTGGTGAGGGTAGATTGCCAAAGTGAAGTGTACCTACAGAAGAGTATGATACATGCTCGAGACAAGACAAAATCAAGAGATACAAGCAAAAATATCCCATGTACAAGAAATTGAGTCATGTTGTCCTATATTGCAGAAGTAAACAAGAATATATGTCAACAAGGAGAAAAAATGTAACTGCAGAAATAAACATCCAATTTACGAAAGAATTATTGGATAATGAGGCATTAAACAAGCATATAATGTTCCAATACTTAAGCATAAATTTTGATGGTAAAAAGGGTTGCTTAATGATGTTTCCAGAGATATATTAGGGCAGCCAATTGTCTGTAGCAAAATATTGCTATAGCATCAAGATCTAACTTTCAAAACTCACAAGTAAACCAACCAAATGAAGCACAATTATTAGTAAATAATTATGGCATCTTTCAAGCAAATTTTGACAGTGGAAAAGCAAGTTATAGTAAGAATTAGAATGTGTTTTGTTGCAGCCCTAATGGTTTTAGCTATTTAATTGATTATAAACAGAGAAATACTAAGCCAACCTAGTCACCTTAGTGGCCTGAGTAAGCTTAAGACACCAAGAAAAAATTCCAACTTGAACAATTTCAATATCTCTCAAAATCATGCATATCAATGCAAGTAATTTATTTCTCCAATGCAATTTTCAGATTAGTGCTTTAAATCTATTGGGTAAATGGAGTCTTGGTTGCAAGAGTTTGATCCACAATACCTTTAGGTTTGTAATCCATTTTACTTCCTAGACAACGTAGAACCAACAAAGGTAAATTTAGGAGAGTGTAAGCCCTTTTACTCCTCCTAGCAACCTTGTGAAAAATGGTTTATCAAATAGAAAATAATATGAAGCTTGGTGGAGGGTGTATGCCCTTATACTCCTCCAAGGTTATAGTCAATAACAACCTTGAAACAAGAAAGAAAGAACCAACAATGTGAGAAAATTCTTACCAATTCAAAGAAGCATGCAAGACAAACCCTAGTTTACCAAGTAAATTCCATCCACATAGCAAAAAAATAACCTCCAAGAGATGGTGCACCACTTAGCTCAAATAGACAAGTATTAACCATAGCATTCAAGAGAGAGAAATGAAGTTTTCCCAAGAGGGGCGAAAATTTCGTCCAAGTGGCTCTTCTCACATGAGTTATGTTAAAATGAAAATGAATTTGGTCTTTATTTATACAAGACCTCGGTAATGAGTTTGTCCACATAATATTAGGATAAACCAAAAAACAGGGTGGCCGACCTCCCTTACTTTGCCCCTTTACAAAATTAATTTGATTTTTTTTGGGTATGTATTATATTATTTGCATGTGTGTGTCTGTGTGTGTCTGGGCGCGTTAGATTCGACAACTGCATCTGATGATCCCTCTAGTAGTGGTCTTTGTGTCGTGTGCATCGGGTGCTTCCTAGGGGGGTCCCAGGGGGGGCTAGGTGTGGCCCCCCTTGGNGTTCGGGGCAGCGCCCCGAAAATTTTTTTGGGGACGATATTTGCTATTTTTAGCGGTTTTCTAAATTAATCCTGGATTAAGGGATTAGGGTTTCGGTATCTGCGGAATACCTAAAAACATTGTATATATATTGTATGGTGAATGGTGAAATTAATACAATGAAGAGTTGAAAGGCTTTCTCTTAGTTAAGGGTTTTCGGTATAAATCTCTGTGTACTATGTGTATGAGCCATTGATTAATTTTTGTTTTGCTTAAGAATCTATATGCATTGCTTTACTTCACAGGTTTAAAACTTACAATTTTTACACAAAAGAATCCCTAAAACGATGATGCCATGCCTCTAGAGGGTGATGTTTTGGCATTTTTAGCAAGTCGTTGGGTTGTTTGAGGAAGACGTTGGGCCTCTAAATGCCATGTGTCATCATGCTAGGTGTCCTTCTCTCCATCAATCATGCTAATCCATCATTGAACTTCACCACCATCATCAAAATCTTATCCCCAAGGTGACATCAAGCCCAAAAGTGTGACATATGGCCTCCAAAGGCAAATCGTTGGGCAGGGTGAGGGCTAGGTATCTTCCTTCGGGGTGTCTTCTCTTGCCTCCAAAGGCAAGGTCCATCATGTGTCAGCTCCAGTGTGTGGACCATGAAACCCAACCTATGGGCTTCCTACCCCAATGAAGACCCAAGATGGGCTTACTCCTCCAAATCATCCATCAAACAAGGTCCTGCAAAGACAAACGAATGCACCCTCCAAGGGTCTCAAGTCAAATTTATCATAGCAATTAAAACCACATTTAATATAAGAGCCACCTAAACATGTGCATCAAAACTACCTTATCAAATAAAACAAGTGCTCAAAGACCCTATGCAATATTTTAAGTTTAGGTATGGGAGGGTTGTCAAGGTGACCTATTGGGTGAGTCGTTCCTCAGGTCAAGGGGTGTTTCCTAGGTGGACCCTCTCTAGGCCATGTAAGGAAGATGGAATGGAATGGGGGTGAGACTTTTGGGAATGGGGTTCATGACATACAAGGGTTCATAGTGTCTCATTTATGGGTGCCTTTGTAGAGAGTATGTTGCACCTTCATTTTCAATACATCATGTTTCCAAGCCCACTTATTGTCATTAATTAATTAAAGTCCAAAACATTTGGGTACTCCAATTGGGTAGCATAAGACTTGAAGGAGTATCACAATGTCACTTGAATCTAGAGGTACACAAAGTTCCATATGGGTGAATCAAAGGGTATACCACACTTGTGTAGATCCCTCAACAAGTGGGACATTTATATATATGAAATTTGTTTTTGTAGGTCTTCAATTTTAAGAGAAACACTTCATCATTCTCAAGACCTCTTTGGGCGAGCATCTAGAAGGTTATAATTTTGGCTTTTATCTTTTGCTAGTTACATTCCCTCTGGGCCTTCATCCCCTTCTTCCCATGAAATGAGGTACAATCCATTCTTGGGTCAATACACCTGAATACCCCAAAAGATAAGGAGACGAAAAGGATGAAGTGTGAAAAATGGTAAGTATGATCAGGAATGGTATGATGACTCATCAAGGAGACCTCCCAGTAGAAAACCTTTCCCCACGGGTGACCACTTACTAGGGCACAATGTCAACCACCAAGGTGAAATGGGGCAAAGAGCATAATTTTCAAGCAAATGTTCTATAATCAAAAGCAGCTTTAAATGAAACATACTCAAATGCCTCAAGTATTAAAGTGACACTTACCACAATACCTAACTTGTACCTCATGGAGCAAGACCCATTGTCTTCCAAAAACAAGCTGATATGGTGAATGCCATCATGATGAACCAGAGAAGTGTGGTGGTGAACTAGGTCTCCATATGTGTAAGTGGAAATCACGAGTCGATTTATCCCTCGTCTCTCCTTGTCTGCAACCTTAGGGCCTCGATACATTATCTCCTTAGTTATCCCTAGAAGTGGGGGATACCATCTGGCTCCTACTCAGGGACATGTACTCACTACAGAGTGCATGAGAACCTTAACATCTCCTGGTTAGACATGTGCCTACACTGAAACATCAAATTGTAAAATCGAGGGTGGCTTACTCACCCTTTTCTCATATAATCAAGATCAAAACTTCAAAATTGACAACTAATCTAGAAATAAAAATTGTACTTTTTCGATATAATATGGTGAAAGCAAAAAAGAATTAAATCAATAATGCAAGCAAATCAAAATGAAAATTAGAAATCAAATGCAACTAAAATATCATGAGCAATAAAGATGCAAATGCAAGAAACCAAGATGACCTACCTACTTACTTTGGGCCCGAGGCCAATGTTGATCAAATGTTGTGGATGTCAGGTGAAATCGTACAACCAGTGCAACCAGTTGATCATATCATCAAAGTATCTCCCCCTATACTTAATTATGTAATACAACAAAGATAAGTCAAGCACACAAAAATCATGAGCATAAATAAACATATAATCAATCATGAATTGAAACTCATGGAGATGGGCGGGAGAGAGGAAACTATGGTGGAAAGAATAACCACAATCTTGATAGATCCATCTCTGAATAGGACTATTGTATATAGACGATGGCTCATCTTCATCTTCACATAAAGCACCATTGCTTCCTGAAGATTGAGAGGAGAAGAGATATTAGAAGAAAATTGTATGGCTTCCCAAGGAAGAATGAAGGCAAGGGATAACCTCATGTTCAGAGAAAGAAATCCTCCTACTACTGAAAAATTGTTTCCCTTTCATCTGCATATCCTCGTAAAATTCCTTAGGAAAAAAAAATTGTTGCTTTGCAATGTGAGTCTTTGACTACTCTAGGATGACCACGTCCTTGTATCTGTCAAATTTGAGCACAAAGGTGGTTGGAGATCTTCATAGAACAAATCCAAATCCTCAAAGGGATACGAGTCACAACTCCCAAGGGATGATTAAAAGTCATCATGAGTGTATGGTGACAAGTCATCCTCAATTGGACGGAATAAATCTATAACCATATCATCATCAAGTTACCAAGCATCTGAATCATATGTGCATGACGACCATTATTCCAAAGATGACAACTCAACCCTCTTTTCTTGAGAACTACCTTCAATGTCATAAATGGGTTCTTTGTCAAAATTGAATCGCACATCCCATCTACATCTCCTGATCTATATGAAATCATTGATGCGTTGATCAACTGTGTCAGAGAAGTCCTCCACAAAATCATCTACATCTTTTGGACTAATCACTTCTTCATCTTTGTATGCAGGAGGAAAATAGGGCTGAAATACTTCATCTTCATCAAGTGGGATCATGGACACTGATGTCTCATCCAGGTCTTCATCATTGAGATCTTCTTGAGGACTTTCTTCATGGGTGTGTTCTTCAAGCGCTTCTTTTGCAGGTGGTGGGTGACACTCTTCCTCTATTTCACATTCTTTAACTGACATCTCGTCATCCACTGAAAAACTCTCTATGTAAAGAGCATCTTGGATCTCTTGAAAAATGTCTTGCAAATTCTATGTAGTTGGCCCATGATGCCTGAGGAATTATTCAACTAGCTTTGTAGAAGACCGAATACTTTTCGGATCACATGAGTGTGCAACCCACTTTCTTTAACTTGATTCCAGAGAAGATACAAAAAAATTTATTAGTAAATATTCATGCAATACATTTATACTTGAAAAATACCTCGTATAATTCAAAACATGGGTCACTGGCAGAGTTGGGTCACCACTGAATTTGGGGCAATTGCCCTCCACTTCATAGGGAAATAATTTTGATATCCAGGGATATTTTGAACATCAATAGAAGGGTATACCTTATGAAACACCCATAGTAAATCTTTTGATGCCATGGTTCCATTATTTGGGATGTCACTTCAATGGAGTCACCAGATGAACTTAGTGTTCATCAAAGGAGGGAATGGGAAAGGGAAGTTCCCTCAAGTGGATTCGCCAGGAAAGCTAGGGGTAAAGGCTTTGGGATCAAAGCTTTCCAAAGTGTCGTTAAGGCATGGAAGAGGATTCAAAATCCTCCCCAGAAATGACGCCAATATGTTATCGCACAAATTGTAAGTTGGGCAAAGCCCAACCTAATCCACAAAAGTGGGACAACTGTGAGAGTATCTACCCACTATCACCTTCGATGAATACTCTCCTCACTTTAGTGATGATGGAAATCACCACAAGGGTGGAATCTCGTTGACCTTAGGGGGAAATGAGATGGAAAGTGGAGTAATGGAAGTTGGTACCCCTATAGTTCAAAGTAAGAAGTAGAAGATGGCTTCGGCAAGAGCCTTGTTGGTAAGGGTAGGTTTCCATAGTGAATTGTACCTACAAAAGTGTATGACACCTGCCCGAGACAAGCCAAAATGAAGAGATACAAGATAAAATATCCAATGGGCAAACAAGTGAAGCATGTTTTCCTATATTGCAGCAGTAAACAAGAATATATACCAGCAAGGAAAAATGTTGTTAACTGCATAAATAACCATCCAAATTACAAAAAAATTATTGGGCAATGAAGCACTAAACAAGCATATAATGTTCCAATACTTAAGTATAAACTTTGATGGTAAAATAGGGCTGCTTAATAATGTTTTCAGAGATATATTAGATCAGCCAATTGACTATAGCAAACTATTTCTACAGCAGCAATATTCAACCACCAAAACTCACAAGTAAACCACCCAAATGAAGCACAAAGATTAGTAAATAATTATGGCAGCTTTTAAGCAAATTTTGACAGTGGTAAAGCAAGTTATAGTAAGAATTAGAATGTGTTTTACTGCAGCCCTAATGGCTGTAGATTTTAATGGATTATAACCAAAGAACTACTAATCCAACCTAGATGCCTTAGTGGCTTGAGCAAGCTTAAGACACCAAGAAAAAATTCCAACTTGAACAATTTCAATATCTCTCAAAATCATGCATATCAATGCAAGTATTTTGTTTCTTCAATGCAATTTTTAGATTAGTGCTTTAAATCTATTGAGTAAATGGAGTCTTGGTTACAAGAGTTGGATCCACAATATCTCTAGGGGTGTAATCCCTTTTACTCCCTAGAGCATGTAGAACCAACAAAGGTAAATCTAGGAGGGTGTAACCCCTTTTGCTCCTCCTAGTAACCTTGTGAAAAATGTCTTATCAAATAGAAAATAAGATGAAGCTTGGTGGAGGGTGTATGCCCTTATACTCCTCCAAGGATTATAGTCAATAACAACCTTGAAACAAGAAAGAAAGAACCAACAATGTGAGAAAATTCTTACCAATTCCAAGAATCATGCAAGAGAAACCCTAGTTTACCAAGTAAATTCCATCCACATAACAAAATAATAGCCTCCAAGAGATAGCACACCACTTAGCTCCAATAGACAAGAATTAACCATAACATTCAAGAGACAGAAATGAAGTTTTCCCAAGAAGGGCAAAAATTTCAGCCAAGTAGCTCTTCTCACATGAGAGAGTTATGTTAAAATGAAAATGAATTTGGTCTTTATTTATACAAGACCTCAATAATGAGTTTGTCCACATATTATTAGGGTAAACCACAAAATAGGGAGGTCTACCTCCTTTATTTTTTCCTTTTACAAAATTAAATTGATTTTTACACAAAAGAATCCCTAAAAACATGACGTTGTGCCTCTAGAGGGTGATGTTTTGGCATCTTTAGCAAGTCGTTGGGTTGTTTGAGGAAGACATTGGGCCTCCAAAGGCCATGTGTCATCATGCTAGGTGTCCTCCTCTCCACCAATCATGTTAATCCATCATTGAACTTCACCACCATCATAAAAACCCTAGCCACAAGGTGACGTCAAGCCCAAAAGTGTGACATATGGCCTCCAAAGGCAAATCGTTGGAAAAGGTGAGGGGTAGGTATCTGCCTTCGGGGTGTCTTATCTTGCCTAGGAAACATCCATCATCTGTCAGCTCCAATGTGTGGGGCATGACACCCAACATGTGGGCTTCCTTCCCCAATGAAGGCCCAAGCTGGGATTGCTCCTCCAAATCATCCATCAAACAAGGTCTTGCAAAGGCAAACAAATGTGCCCTCCAAGGGTCTGAATTCAAATGTATCATAGCACATAAAACCACATTTAATACAAGAGCCACCTAAACATGTGCATCAAAACTACCTCATCAAATCAAACAAGTGCTCAAAGACTCTATGCAATTTTCCAAGTTTAGGTATGGGAGGGTTTTCAAGGTGACCTATTGGGTGACTCATTCCTCAGGTCAAGGGGTGTTTCCTAGGCAAGCCCTCTTTAAACCATGTAAGGAAGATGGAATGGAATGGGGGTGAGACTTTTGGGCATTGGGTTCATGACATAAAAGGGTTCGTAGTGTCTCATTTATGGGTGCCTTTGTAGAGGGTGTGTTTCACCTTCGTTTTCAATACATCCTTTTTCCAATCCCATTTATTGCCATTGATTAATTAAAGTACAAAAGATTTGGGTAACATAAGATTTGAAGGAGTATCAAAATGTCACTTGAAGCTGGAGGTACACAAAATGTCATATGGGTAAAGCAAAGGGTGCACCGCACTTGTGTAGATTCCTCAACAAGTGGGACATTTATATATGTGAAATTTG